>JASDQU010243567.1:102829-141794 GCA_032191745.1 Picea mariana
TCATTTTTTAACGAGCTTGAAATCAGAAAACTATGCTCAAAGACCTTTGTTTCATTTTTTAACGAGGTTGCCTCAAAGATGCAAAAACTATTCTCAACTATCCTCTTGATCATGGATTCCAAGAGGACAATGCTCCGGAAGGACACCATGTCAAGGGACAAAACTCAGTCATGGCTTCCAAGAGGTCTTCACTGGAAGGAAGAAACACACTCTGGAAGGACACCATGTCAAGGGTCACGACAGGAGTAAAGTGATCAGGCTCTAACAGATCACCATGTCAACTACTGGATCTAAGTCATCAGAAGTTGAAGCCATGCATGACAACGCCACATAATTGACCTGTGGCGGGGGCGATACCATCTGCATATAAGAACCATTCAGGGAGGCAATCCAGGCGAGGTCAATGAATGAAAGTTGATCAATAGTCACAACCCATCCATCGTGAGGAAAATATATCACACGAAAAAGAGTAGACACAATAGCTTTCATGGCATAAACATAATCTCGCCCCAAGGAGTAAAGTGAAATCCAAGGGGTCTTGGACTACCATGACATCAATAAAGACAGTTTTCCCTCCCAAAGTTACAGGAAACTGAGGAAGGGTCCCTAAAGGTTGATTGGTTATTCTGTTAAAAGCTAACAGATTCTACATAACCAGTGCAAGTGGAGGACAACCCAAAGCTTGCCAAGCAAAAGAGGACAAAATACTAATGGATGCACCTTCATCTATCAGTGTATGAGGAACGTCTCGACCACAAACCTCTACTATAATCTGAAAAGGAATGTGAGAGGGAAGACAAGGTCCAGTTAGCACACCCCAATCAAAATGGATGGCCTCATAACTTGAAGGGGGTTCTACGGGAGAAGAAGGAATAGCCCCCGTCATGGTAGATTCTGTATCAACGAGAAAAAAATGGGCAGTATCGGGTTTACTCTCTAGAGGGAGAGTAGGATCAACCGATGGAGAGACCAGATCGACCACTTGGGTTTCATTCTCCAAGGGGAGAATGGGGTCAATAGGTGGAAACGGATCGACCGCTTGGGTTTCACTCTCTAATGGGAGAGTGGGATCGACCGAGGATGGGATCGGATCAACCACTTTGTTGACACTCTCTAAAGGGAAAGTGGGATCGACCGAGGATGGGATCAGATTGACCACTTTGTCAACTGATTCAATTAAGGACGTGACCATATTGACCACTTGATCAATCGGACTGACCGACGGGGGAACCAGATTGATCATTCCATCAACTATAGGAGGGTCAAGAGTAAGCTTGTGATAGGCAGCTAGAAGTTGAGGCTGTGAAACAAGTATGTCTTCCAGGAATTTTGAGGCTTCTTCCATATGAGGGAAAAGGTGAGTTAGATGAGTCCCTTTGCATAACATACACGGGAACTTGACTCTACTTTTCTTCTTCTCAATGGTATCTTGACTAGTTGATGGGAGGTCATCAACATGTTGTTTAGAGGCTGATGACATGGGTTGGCAAGGGTGTCTAGACCAAGCTTCTATAACCTTGGATAGACTAGGGCAATCCTTAAGAAGATGGCTACTATTACAAAGCCTGCAAGGGTACTTGGACTTATGGGTTGTTTGGGTGATCTTGACATCATCAACACTCCCAACACGATTAACAGTAACTGGTTGTTTTCCAACATGTTTAACAGTGGTTGGAGGTTTTGACCCTTGTTTATTTTTCTTCTTCTTATTTTTTCGTTTCTTCTTCTTCTTATCCACCGGGTTATTAGCTTCAGAACTTTTACTCGATGAAGAAGATGAAACAGAAGGTGACCTTGCAAGCGAAGAAGGTAAGACCTTACTGGTGAAGAAGGTGAAGGATCAACATGAGGTTGATGCCCTTGGGGGGAAGTGTTTGTGACTGAAGCACTAACTGCATTCGAGATTACCTGAGTGGAAAACAACCATACTAGTAATCCAATTGTGAGACCTGGAAGGCTCAAAGTAGCGATGTGAGGAGGTCCAATGTTTCCATATGAAGGAAAAACAAAAGGTTCCCCTGTAGTAGGGGTTCTTTCATTGGTCATTTCAGGAACTGATGCCATTAAAACAAAGATCCAACCTAGAGTCTTCTAGAGAAAACAAACAGAATGCGCTAAAAATCTAGTAAGCAAGCAAACAAAACCTTCTCACAATGAACGCACTAGTTGGTGATGAAATCCAACATCGTAGGAACAAAGTAAGAAGGGGCTGAGAGAGAGCAGGTGGAAAAATTATGTTGACAACCTGCTTAACGGACTTACACCCTAGTGCAAGCTCCCACAAGGAAGGAATCATACAATAAAACACAAAAATCTTTATAGGAAAGAATCATATTAAATGTGAAAGAGAGATTACAACCATGGCCTTGATGTCGTAAGGTCCCTTCCAACTGTCCTTCGTTCCCCACACACTTTCACTCCAAGAATTCTGAGAGCACAGATCTGATAGTATTCACAATCTATATTGACAAAGGCAAAACTCAAAACCACTCTAACCAAGCTAATACTTCCAAGCCAAATCCCACGTAGCCCTTCTCCATGAGAGCTCCTCTCCTTTTATAAGCTAAAGGGGATAAGGTGAGGAGGTTAGGATGATCCCACTAAATCATGAAAGCGAGTAATATCCAAACCATTCGGATGCCACCTCACCATGGAAGTTTCTCCTTCTAGAAGATTCGACAAAACATTCGTTTTTCCCACATGTAAGCATTCTCACACCCTGCCTATAGAGCAACCTGCGAACCTCTCGCAACCCAGTTATGGTGCAACCTGCGAGAATCAGGCGTTCTCGCACCCTGCCTATATAGCAACCTACGAACTTCCTTTTTTATAGGGTTTTTTCAAAGGAAAATGCAACTTCTTTTCTCAGGAAAAGTTCTTCTCCCTTCCTTCTTCAGGAATTTAGGCCACTGACCCTTCTGAAGGCAACAGATAGGTTTACATCATTAACGGTCATAGGGATGACAAAAATAATGTGTAACAGTGACTCCTTCTCAACTTTTAGGAACTTGGGATAAAATAATATCACATGAATTTTGACGTTAGAAATAATATTATAATATTCCCTTGGCTTAATCCCCCTTGAATTAGCTCATCTCCCTAGACCCTTATCCCTCTTTCCCTCTCGTGGTGTCCTAGCCTCTCATACTCTTTCATATGACTTGTTATGCAGCAATGATGCATTTTATTAATATCATCGTGTGTGATTACATATTATATTTGTTAGGTTCACTAGCCTTTCATCGCATAGGCTCCTTGGCCTAAATCACATAGGTACACTCACCTCAAAACCTATATACAAAAGCACTTTGGGCCAAAACATCCCTACACATTTACAATTAGGGTTCAATTGGGGCTGACCACCTTCAAAGTGGGCATTTTAAATAAAGTTTGTTAAAAAATCAAATAATACTCTTGTTATTAAGATATTTTTTTCATATTAATAAAAATATGGTAATGAATGTAAATCCATCTTAACTTAAAATCTATCAAATTGAAATATTATATATATATATATATATATATATATATATATATATGCTAATGTATTAGTGATTTGCAAATCATCCTAGACTACATCAACCCTAACATCAGGGTCATTATAGAATTTTGAACTTGAACCGTACTAACTAGATTTAACTATTTATATTTGATTAACATATAATATTAATATCAAACATTGTATTTTTTAAATAAATATGACCATATGACACATGTAATTATTACATCGTAAGGCAGGTTGGTACCTATGTATGATTGCGACTGGTAAATCGCCTACAACCGTCTATATCTATTCGACAACCATCCATGCAATTCTATCCATTCGATAGCTCTTGTAACCCTCTCCTCATTCTATGTTTTCCGTTTCCTTTTCATTTTTTCATGGTTGTCTGATCTGTTCAACGACCATGAATCCAATCATGGGCGTCCAATCTACAACAGCTATCTCGACTCACTAATAAGATGCTAACCCTCCTGCAACATAGTCCATTCTGTTGAGGAGTATAGGCAGTGGTTTTATGCCTATCGATCCCAAATTCCTTGCAATAATTCTCAAACTCCATTGACGTAAATTCACCACCATTATCTGTTCTTAAACATTTAATGGATCTACCAGTGTTCTTTTCCACTAAATCTCTAAACTGCTTGAAAACTGTAAATACATCAACCTTACTCTTTAACATATAGATCCACACCTTCCTAGAGAAATCATCTATAAAAGTTACAAATATGATGATCCTCCATATGAAATAGTAGGGGATGGTCCCCAAACATCAGAATGGATATAGTCTAGGATTCCTTCACTGGTGTGTCTTCCGGTTTTAAATCTCTGCCTATTTTGTTTTCCATAAACACAGTGCTTGCAAAAATCTAACTTTAAATACTTTAGGCTAGGAAGTAACTTGCAATAAGTTAATACCTTTAATCCTTGTTCGCTCATATCACCCAACCATTGATGCCACAGTCGAACAGAAGCACTCTCGTTCTCAGATACCGTTGTCGCATGATCTGATTCAGTCCTCCCCTCTAATAGAAACAGGTTACCAATGTTCTTTGCTTTCATAACCAGTAGAATTCCTTTGTAGACCTTCATAACTCCACCTTGAACAATAGTCTTATAGCCTCCTTTGTCTAAGACTCCCAAAGAGATTAGGTTCTTCCTAAAATCAGGTACATGTCTTACATCAGTTAGTATTTTAACAGTTCCATCAAACTTTTTAATTCGGATGCTACCAATTCCCACAACTTTAGATGAAATATCATTACCCATGTAAACTAATCCATCATCTATAGACTAGTAAGTAATAAACCAGTGTCTATGAAGACACATGTGGTTTGAAGCACTAGAATCTAATAGCCATTGTTGATCATGACGTGAACTAGTACTAATTGATAAAACTTCATCAACTATACCTAAACCTATTGTTGAACCTATTTCGGTTGCATTTGCTTCCTTCGTCTCTTTTGGAGGGTCTTCTTTGGAGGCTTGTTGTCGCTTCCAATAGTCCTTCTTTAGATGTCCATATTTGCCACAAAACCAACACTTGAGATTGATCTTTCTGCCCTTCGACTTTGACCGAGAGAAATCCCTCTGACCCTATCCTCTTTCTTTAGGTCTGCCTCTGATCACCATCGCCTCAGATGTAGAGGTTTCTAGATTGGATTTCTTCCTTGTTTCCTCGGACAGTAAATCCCCAATAGTATCATCAAACTCAATACTTTCTATTGAACTGAAACTAATAGAAGTGACGAAATGATCCCATCACACGGGAAAAGAACACAATAATGTAATTTCCTTATCTTCAGATTCAAATTTCACTCCCATGCTAGTCAACTATACTAAGAGAGTATTAAAAGTATTTAGATGATCAACTATCTTCGTACCTTCCTTCATGCGCAAACTGTACAATTGTCTTTTCAGGAAGATCCTGTTTGTCAATGATTTCGTCATGTACAAGCTTTCCAGTTTTTACCACAGACCGATTGTTGTCTTCTTTGTAACAATGTTGAACAGTACATCGTTGGCCAAACACAGGCGTATGGCACTCAGTGCTCTAGAATCCATTTCATCCCAGTCATCATCTGTTATGGATGCAGGTTGTTTTTCTTTTACCAAAAGCGCCTTCACCACGCCTTGTTGCATGAGAATATCATGCATCTTAACCTTCCAGATCTCGAAATTGTTCTTGCCATTAAACTTTTCAATTTCGAATTTAGCACTCTGCCTTTTTTTTCATTAGAGGAAACATACAATACAAACACCGCTGCTTCTTTTTTTTTTCCACGTTGGAATTTCACGCTGGAAACCCACCCCAGATACTTCCCCACTTAGTGGCTGATATGGGAGTGATAAAGCTTCGCAGCCCCAGGGGACATAGGCTCGAACTCGTGACCTCTCCCCAAACTGGAAGAGTGTGTGCACGTCTAACCAATTGTGTTATCCCATGGGACTTGTAATAACAAACACCACTGCTTGTAATAACCAAGACCCTTTCATAAAATATTTGAAGAAATAATGATTTAATCTTTAGAAAGTTTAATTTAAAAAAGGTTTAATAAAAAAAACCTTTCCTTTCAAAATAAAATTAAAAGTCACCCCTTTAAGAAAAAAAGTACACCTTTATTAAAGATCCACCTTTTACTTATTATATTTAATTCCAAATATAATAAGCCTAAACATCCTCCACTCTTATATCTTTTATTTCCATTCGCCTTCCTTTAAAATATCCCATGCTTAATTCAAAACACCAAAACAAAATATCTTTCACGCCAAAGTTCTTGAACACTTTTAAAAGTCAAACTTTCATACTTTTTCAAAAAATTACCATACATGAATGTTTTTCACTCCAGAAACATTACCATAGGTGAATACATACCCTCATAAAAAATTAAAAGGGTCGTCGCACCTCCTGTATGGCTAGCCTGCGGAAATGTCGCACCCCCCGTATGGTTGGCCTGCGGAAATGTTTGGAAATTTACCCACGCACCGCCGCACCTTCCGTTATGGTTGGCCTACGGAAATTTAAAAAAATTGTCTGTGCTTGAAGTGTTCAGTAGTGGCCTCCGCGACCTTCGAGAGGAGAGACTTGCGGAAATTTGGAGATTGACGTGCCTTTGACTTCCTTCTCCTCAAACCCACTCTGATACCACTTCTTCTAATTTGCCAATGTGGAAACATAAATTAACATAAGACAATCAATAAGAATGCAGACAAGAAACACAACAATTTACGTGGTTCACCCAAACGTTGGGCTATGTCCACCAAGCATAGGTATCAGTTGTCTTATTATTCAGCGAATGGAGATTACATCAGGGTCACACTCCTCACTCTCACAGCCTCTACGGGCATACATCAATTTATAGAAATGTACATTAGAAACTGATTATTAAATGTAAACTCATCCATATTCTAACTTGGTCGTATTGGTTACAACCAACGCTGGATTATAGGATCTGGAATCCTATTCATGGAAGAATTCGTTGTCACCGTTTCCAACAATTCATGCAATTAACTGATCCAGATTGATACAAGAATTCCTGGACTCGGTTTAATTTGAACTTCAAGGTGAACAATAACCATCATGCTGCTCAGCATTCAATGTTGTTGCCACTAGTGTATATATTCTCTGATTACCTTGATATATACTTGGGATATAATCAACAGTGTATATACCACCTATCACAGCATTGAATGCTGCACAACTGACTTGTTGTTAGCCATCAGTAAATCATGTTGAATCATGTTGGGTTTCGATTCAATCCAATGTCTACAATGATAATTTGTTCGTTCATGGTAGACCATCTGATTCATTGAAATAGCCTAGGATCTTAGGCTTAGTCCACTCACACACCATGTAGATGGAACCATATGATATGAATATGTAATAGTCATGGATTTCGTACGAACATGATGATGTAATATTGTAGGCAAGTTTAACTCTTCTTCTAATACATTGAAGAGAATATGGAAAGTTTTTTGGGGGAAAAACCAGAGCCGAATGGAGGATGTGGGAAATGAAAACCTCTGTGTTTTTTGAGGTCACAAAGCTACCGATACATTGGTTATTGGTCCTAGCCTTCTATGTATTTAACTATTCAAATTCTTGCTCTGGGTAGGACAGTGTGTTTATTGTTCTAATGGTGGATAGACCCTCGAAGCAGTGGGTTTTTGAGTGCGGAGGACAAGGCACTGTGGAGTAAGGAAGGGTTATTTGTCATGGATGAAGAACTCCAAAACTTATGTCAAGGAAGTAAAGGCACGCCTCATGCTCAGAAATCATCATTTGAACTTGGAGTTGTCTCGTGGGTTAATGCAACTCATAGTTTAGGAGAGGAGAGGATTTTCCAGGGTGAAGTTTGTCGCAAGGCAATTGTATTGCCAGAACCCTCCTTACCGAACACACACTGCAGGAACTCAGCTGGATTCCTTAGATTAGGTGAAAGGAAGGGCCTCGGGGTGAGACCGTGAAACTCAAATAAGTCGAAGCATAAGATGGTTTTAGGGGCTGACATTGGTCTCTCCTTGGCTCAGCGTGCTCTGGTGGGGAGGTTTTCATACAGATCTTGGTCTAGATTGAATTTAGAGGATTGGATGCACCTTACTTGGGCCTCATTGCTGGCATATATACCGAAGGTGGTGACTCTGAATAGGGGTTGGTTTTTCTTCCTCTTTAAGACTCCGAAGGACTCCGAGAAAGTTCTTTCCATAACTTGGACTATTAAGGAAGGTAGCCTCATGGTCAAGCATTGGAGGGTGAGCTTTGATCTAGTCTCGAACTATTTTCAATTTATACATGTGTGGATTTCACTATCGGGCCTTCCATTACAGCATTGGAACACAAAAGCTTTAACAACTATTGGCAATGAATTGGGATGCTTCCTTGTCGTTGACGAAGAGGCTCTTAAAAATAACGATAGGCGGATGGGTAGAGTCCTAGTTGAACTAGATGTACATAAGGGCCTTTTGGAGACTTTGGACATTGAATGGTGTGGACGAGTGATTGGTCAGAAGTTGGACTACCTGGAAATCCCCTTCAGGTGCTCTTTTCATCGGCGAATGGGTCACTTACGTAAACATTTTCCTGGTTATGTTTAAAGGAGGAATCAGATACTTCTATGCTCCGGAAATCTTCCAATTGTGATTCTCCTAGGAGCACCTCACCTTGGTGTGGGGAAGTGAACACGACGACAAAAGACTCTGATCTTTAACCACCTCTGGATACTAAAGATGGTAAGTTAAAAGAACTTTGTCCTACCTTCTTATCGACTCTAACTACCTTAGAAGTGGATACTCTAAAATTTTCTACACCTCTGGTTAGTGATCGTGCTCCTGCACCAACCTTACCTTCTAGCCAGGCCTTGGTTTTGCGGGAAAAATTGAACCTGGATTTTGATGACACTGGTCTGGTCTTGGGGAGTACTATTGAGCCTCTTTCTAAGCTTAGAAAATACATGGTGGGTTGTCCCTACACTTCAGATAGGCAGGGTAGGGACTCTCGGGGGGTGAGGCTAGCGGAGTTTGGGGAAATTTCTCTGGGAGTTGTCTTTGACACCTTGGTACCTACTTATCGTGGTCTACAGTCTTCTACTCCTCTACCAATTTTCTAGGGACGGTTTGAGGTTAGTCGTGACAAGGGTATTACTCAGGGTCTTTCTTCTGGGGGGGCACTTAACCGACTAGAATAGGATATTAAAGATACTCCCGGGATAAGTGGACTGGGGAGTGACCTCTCCCCTTTAAAGAATAGAAGTGCACGTCATAATGAAAAGGATAAAGAAATTTCAATTACTCAATCAGACACTCTTTTTTTCTGAACAAGGGGCTCTTAGAGATATTAAAGCCCTAGCCGGGGCTAAATAATGGTCCTACTCTCCCTTAACCTAAGGGGAGTTGGAGGGACTACCAAGTGTGATGCCCTCCGAAGATTATTGTCAAACATGTTACTTGATATACTCTTCTTCCAAGAAACACAGGTGGAAGATTTTAAAACACGAGCTTTTTTTAGTTCCCTTCGACCAAACTGGATGGTGTGTGTTGTCAATTTGGAGGGGTGGTCTGGGGGTCTATGTGTTGGTTGGAATCCACTTAAATTTTCTCTTTCTTCCTTTTTAAGTGTTGGTGGCATTTGTTGACAGGTACTCTACTTAAACTAGATTTTCTAGTTACTTTGGTTAACTTCTATGGGTCATGTACAGACCACAAAACGTTCTGGGACATCATGTTTTACAGTGGATTGTTGGACAATAAAAACTTGATTGTTGCAGGTGACCTAAATTTCACTGTATTTGTTGGTGAATTGTTGGGTGAAAAATCCTCGTTGGACCCTTTGGCATGGTACTTTAAATAAATCTTCCAAGAAAAAGGGTTAGTGTATATAACCCCTATTGACTATGGGACTATGTGGCGTAATGGAAAAAGTGGGACGGAGGAAATTGCAAAAACATTGGACATGATTTACATGGCTGAGGATTTTCTCAAGGTCGTTCAAAGGCATCAGTCTTGGGTAGCTATGCCCTTCATCTCAGACTATGCTCCTATTCTGCTTCAACTAGACAATTGCCAAAGAAAGGTTACCTTTCCTTTTAAGTTGAACCCATGTTGGATGGGGGAAGATGGTTCCAGTGATTTAGTCTCAAAGGTTTGGAATTCGTCTTCATTTGTGGCAGAAACATCAGCTCAAAAAAGACTTGTATGGAAATTGAAAGCATTGAAAAATAGAGTGAAAGCCTGGGGAACTGAGTTGAAACATAAAAAACATCTGAAACTTGACCTGTTAGTGGATAAGATAAGGAAGACTTACCTTACAAAGGCTCTAAGGTTGGATACAGGGGACTCTGATTTACAAATCAAACTTCTTGAGAAAAAACGAAGTAAGATTCTCTTGGCAGAGGAGGAATTGTGGAGACAAAGAAGTAGAGAAATTTGGCTTCAGAAAGGTGACCAAAACACTAAATTTTTTCAACAGCATGCGAACCATAGGTGAAACCGTAAATCTATCTCAGAAAACAAGGATGAAAATGAAAACTATCACTCAGGACAGGAGGCACTGATAACATAATCGATTAGACATTTTAAATTGTCCTACTCGGACATGGGATAGAACTCGATTCTGGAACAGGTGAGCACGGTTCAACTTTTTCCTTTCTTCATTGAGGAGTTAGACCATTTATCCGTAGAAGGGTCTTGCACAAAAGAATAAATCCAGGGTGTTCTTAAGGGTTTTGCCAAGGACAAAAGTACTGGACTTGACAGGTGAACAATGGAATTCTTCCTCCATTTCTTTGATCTGGTAGGGGATGACCTACTTGAGGCTGTGGAGGAGTCAAAGAGGGAGGGCTCTATGGAAATATCCTTAAACTCTATTTTTTTACCCCTCATTCCAAAGGTGATCAGGCCCTCCTCCTTTGGGGACTTCAGACCTATTGCACTATGCAACTTGGCATATAATATTATTTCAAAAGTTATATCAAACAGGCTCAAACCAATCCTCTCTAAGATACTATCTGGGTAGCAACTTGGTTTCCTAAAAGGTAGAAATATATTGGATGTTGTTGGAACAACACAAGAATGCCTCCACAATGTAATACCCCAAGACCGAGCCCCTTCTGAATTGTAATTTTTTTTATAGGCTGGTGATCCAAGTGGTTGTAAGTTTAAAGACTTATGTGTTATTAGGCTGGTGAGCCAGATGCCAAGGCTAGGAGCCTGATATTTTGTTTGTATATGTAATTATGCAGATCATTAATACAAATATAAACACTCCTGCGTGTAGACCCTCCACGAAGAAGATTTATGGGGGACTAAGCTCCACTAGGAAGGGTAAGGAAGGGGGGCTAATTATTTGGGCCTAGGGGCTAAGCTAGGGGGCTTACCTCTAGAGGAATAATATTTTAATATTATTTCCTGAAGAATAAAGTGAACATTATATGTTTTTTTTATCCTAAGTTTCTAGTTGCTGGGAACGTAAGATAAATAGAGTGCATGCAACTCCAGGAAGACAAGTGTTGACCTAGGCTCATGCAGTTAAAAGATGAAGCGTCAGCTGTGTTGGGGGGTTCACAAGTCATTTTTCTGCCATCCTCCGTCTGAGTTCGTGGGTCGTACTTTGTATAAACCATTCTTGCCTCTACATTTGCATCGGGATACCTGCGCACGGTGAAGGGAAGGTTGGTCGTTCTACCATTCTCCCATCATGTTCATGAATTGTTCTCCCCTCTGCATTGTCTGACCCTGGCATACCTCTCGCACCTATGAAAACAGAAACGGGAAAGTTGTCCTGTGCTGTTTCTTGTGAAGCCTGACGCAATTGTAGTCGCCTGAGTTGTGTTGTGACTTAGCGTTAAGTTGTTGTCTTGTTGGGTGTCCATACCCATTTTTCCCTATTTTTGTTGTTGTTTTCATTTTTGTTGCTATTATTATTGTTGTTGTTGTTGTTGTTGTTGTTGTCAATCGTAACCGGTTGTAGCTGAGTCAAAGACTAGTTATCAGACCTGTGAGCATCTCTCCCAGGTGAGAGAGTCTGTTGGGAAGTGAGTTCCTCTGGAAGGGAGTCTCGTAGTAGCTGCAGTACTCTGAGACTTCTGGTCCAACCTATTGTTGAAGCCCAAGGTAAGGGAGGTGTACTGGCCGATGGACTTGTATTAGTGAAGGTGTATCCTCCTAGGGTGGAGAAGGTGTGTAAGGAATGAGGGTCTGTGCGTTGTGGGCATAAGTGGCTCCTGGGATAAAAGATCCTTCCTATTGCTTTGTGAAAATTCCTTGTTTTCCTTGCCAAGACTAGAATTACCTTGTCGGTGGAGTTTACTCCTAGCTCGGGGGTGACCTACTGTTGAGAGTGATGAGCAGTGTGGTCTAAGGCTGGGAAGTTTGTGGAAGGTCTGCACACAGTTGGTGGATTTGCTCGAGATAAAAGATAAGTATCATAACTGTGTTTAATTATGTATTTAAAGTATGTTGTTGTGATGTTGTATTTATTCATGTATTTCGTTGCATGTATGAATTTCTCTTAATTCTATTTAAGTCTGTATGATGGCAGTAACTCTATGTTAACTGTGTTAATTTCATTAGAATGCAAGTTATATATATATATATATATATATATATATATATATATATATATATATATATATATATATATATATATATATATATATAGATATATAGATATAGATATAGATAAGCTGTAAATTCTTCATGGTAGCATTACCCAGTCTGTGGATGGGGTCGGGGATGTTACAATATGGTATCAGAGCCATGTTTTCAACACTGAGCCTGAATGGGCTGGATAAGTGGTCATTGGACCCAAGGTTTCAAGAGGAAATTGCATCTGAAGGACCAATTTCGAAGCTTAGAACCTTCTTAAGTGCCAAGAAGTTACCTTGGTCATGTTACGAATCTCAGGAAGAGCAGCAGTGTCGTAAAACCATGACATAAGTGGTATTGGACCATAGAGTAATGTGGACCTTAGGATCTGTTCGGGATAAGGAGAATCCTTCACGACTATCAAATCCTGGAAGCCCTTCGAACTTCGCGACTTCAGTGAAGTTTGATGTCAGAAACAAGATAAGTGTCAAAGCCCGAAGCTCCGAAGTGGATCTACACCGTAGATCTAGAGAGGAGAGCTCGATCGTTGGATTAACTAATGTTGAAAGGTCAAATGCAGTAGTGAAGGGCAAAATCTTCTGAAGAGCCGAAGTGGTGAGTCATGATGATGTCACCTAGAGGTGTCGTGGACACATGGGATGTGTGCCACGTGTCAGTGGGTTAAGAACCCATGGATGATTGAAATGACATTTGGAACATGATGAGTGTCACCCATCTAAATGGGCCATGTATAAGTCGCTAGTATGCCACCATGTGGCATATTGTGTGAGTAGGGTTAGTGGGGCTCGAGGTTACGTAACGTAGTTAAAGGTTGAAGGACCCACAGTGGCATTGATCACGATACATCAAGACCAATAGCCCGGAGACATTGTGGGGACCCAAGTTGCACAGGAGATAATTATCCAATGTGGTCCCGCAATCCAAACCGTGGTTTCACTAAGGGGTTACGTGTCAGTGTCAGGAGAATTGCAAGATGAAAGGTAGGTTACTCCAAAAACACCGTTGCATGCCCCCGCAATTGGGAAAATGTTAAATGATGTAACATAATAACGTCAACTAAGGTGACGTGGGAGTGTTCAGAGATTAATGGTTCGGGGTATGTAGATGTGAAATCTTTCGAAGTCTCGAAACTCAGATGACTGAGGTTCCACAACGAGTGTCAGTCGTTGGATGTTGGGTAGACGTGGACTGTTGATCCACCCTACTGCACGAGTTCGGTAACTTGGAACTCCAAGTGACTTTTGTGTTATGTTGGGAAACCTTTTGAAGATGAAGGTCGAAGGCCCAAGTATGCGCTTACTAATCTAGCACTTGGCCGCGACCCATGGTCGTGTCGGTTGGGGACGGAGAGAAAGGGGCTAGTGCCCAAAAACTTAGCAGAGAAGAGACGTGAAAGAAGAAATATGTAGGGATTCTTGATTGAACGAGAATCACAGAGAATGAAATCTAAACGTTTTCTTAAATCAGATTGGTTTATGAATGTTGTGGGAATTGTTAAGGAATGATGGCCTGACAAATTCTGGTTGACTGCACGTTGTGTTTTGTAGAGTTCAACAAGTGTTAGGACCGCAACGAATGGCCACAAAGTGCAGAGAAATGGAGGAGGCACATAATGCTTCCAGTTTAGAGAATGAAGTAAAAGGAATGGGTGTCCATTTAGGAGGGGAAGAATCGAACTCCAATGGGCACGGAGGAGAGATGGAAAAGGAAGAGCATATGATGAAAATCATTGAACGATTGCAGAAAGACGCCTAGGTTCATTGAGCTGATAACAAAAAGATCATAAAAGCTAGGGATCAACAAGGAAAATTAAACTTAAAGTTGATGCAGATTCTGGAAAGAATCGAAAGGAAGTTGGATAAGGAGAGTGACTCAAGAAAAATAGTGAGTCGCAAGAATCCTGAGAGGAAAAGAAGATCAAGAAGCGTTAGCAGGCATCATCATCACTCCCCGAAACATTCCAATAAGGAGGCACACAGTAGTTCAAGCCCATATCCTACCAGAAAACATAGGAGATCTGGAGTGGATGAACTGAAGGGTGAAATGAACAAGACTAAACCTCCTACTTTTGACGGATAACACCAGAAAGATGAATATGTTGAGACATGGTCGTTGGGCATGAGGAAATATTTCCAACTACAGAACTATTCTTCTCATGCAGAGGGAAGAATTTCCATTTACCAACTTAAATGAAAGGCATCTGGATGGTGGTATCAACTTGTGAAAGTACAACACGTCATAGAGAAGAATGTCACTTGGAGGGAGTTCAAGAGACATTTTGAAAAGAAGTACTTAACTAAGAGATACTATGACAGAAATATGAAAGAGTTATTTGAAATCAAGCTGGGAAGAATGACCATTGATGAATATGAACAACATTTTTTGGAATTGTTGAAGTATGTTCCTTTCATCAAGGACGAGACTATCAAAATTCAAAGGTATCTGAGTGGACTGTCATCTTCCATCAGTGACAAGATCCAGTATGATGACCCAAAAACTATGGAAGAAACTTTAAGGAGAGAAAAAATTTTATATGATCAGCAAAAAGAAAAGCCTACTTTCCAAAAATCTTGGGAAGACAAGAAGAAGTTTAAGAGGGAGTAGAGGAAAAAGGGAAACAAACCACCATTTTTTAGAAACAGTCCTCAAGGACAACCGTCTTTTAGAGAGCCGAGGAAGGCTGAAGTGGGTGGAGAAATGCCAAGACAACCACCTATGGAATGTTGGGGTTGTAAAGGAAATCATAGGTACAGAGATTTCCCCAACAGAAATGACAAAGTGAGAGCTGTCCACAATGTTCAGCAGGCAGAAATAGTGGAGGACATGGGCAATAGAGTACCAAGGATCTACGCAGCCCTGGACAACAATCAAGCAGAATATCAGTTGCACATGATTGAAGTGAAAGGTATGATCAACAACCATGCCTTTACTATTTTAATTGATTTTGGGGCTATCCATTGTTATATAGATCCTAGAGTGGTGGAAAGTTTGCAATTGTCGAGAAGCAAACATGAAAAGTCTTGGTTAGTGCAACTGGCTACAGGAACCAAGAGAAAAGTCATTGAGTTGGTTAAGTCTTGTCCTATGGACATGAATGGACTGAGCACAAAGGTTGAATTGAACATTCTACCTTTAGGTTCTTATGACTGTCTAATTGGGATGGATTGGTTGGAACAACACCATGCCATCTTGGACTGTCGTAACAAGGCATTCACTTGCCTGGGTGAGGAAGGGAATCGAAGAACAGTCCAAGGAATTCCCAAAGATGTTGCTATCAGAGAAATCTCAGCAATGCAGTTGAAGAAGTCCTACAGAAAAGGATTTCAATTATTTGCAGCCCATGTGGAGGAAGAATCTAAGGATGAAATCTCAAAGATTGGAGATCATGCAGTACTAAAGGAGTTTGAAGATGTATTTCAGGAGGTACCCGGACTACCTCCGAAAAGAGATATTGACTTCTCTATAAACTTGATGCCTGGAGCAGCTCCAATGTCAAAATCTCCTTATAGAATGGGTACGCCAGAGTTGAAAGAGCTGCAATTGCAGCTTGAAGAGCTTCTGAAGAAGGGGTATACACGCCCAAGTGTGTCACCTTGGGGTGCCCCGGTCGTGTTCAAGAAGAATAAAGATGGGATGTTGAGATTGTGTATCTATTTCAGACAATTGAACAAAGTAATTGTAAAGAAAAAATATCATCTACCGAGGATTGATGACCTCTTCAATCAGTTAAAGGATATGAAGATATTTTCGAAGATAGATCTAAGATTGGGATATCACCAGGTAAGAATAAAAGATGAAGACATCAGAAAAACTGCCTTTGGAACAAGCTATGGTCATTACGAGTTCACAGTGGTGTCGTTTGGGCTGTCGAGTGCACCCGTTTTTTTTATGTGCCTAATGAATGGTGTATTTAGGGACTATCTAGACAAGTTTGTCATAGTATTCCTGGATGATATCCTGGTGTATTCCAAGTCGGAGGAAGAGCATGAACAACATCTGAGGATGGTGTTGCAGGTGCTAAGAGAGCACCAATTGTATGCTTATTTGAGCAAGTGCTCATTTTATCAGGAGCAAATCCATTACTTGGGCCATATTATTTCGAAGGATGGGATAGTTGTAGATTCTGAAAAGATTGAGGCCATCAGATAATGGTCAGTGCCAAAGAACATGATGGAAGTCGGATCTTTTATGGGTCTAGCTGGTTATTACAGAAGGTTTATCGCAGGGTTCTCGAGAATATCTCACCCTATCACTTCCTTGCAAAGGAAGGAGAAGAAATTTCAGTGGACAAAGGATTGTGAGAAAAGCTTCTAGCAAATGAAGCAGTTGTTAACCAGTGATCCAATTCTGAGGATTGCAGAGCCGAATGAAGACTTTGTAGTGTGTACATATGCATGCAAAGAAGGACTAGGAGGAGTCCTCAGTCAGAATGGATTCATAATTTGTTATGAATTTAGAAATTTGAAAGAGCACGAAAGGAACTATGCAACTCATGATTTGGAGTTGGCAGCCATAGTACACGCTCTAAAGAAGTGGAGGCATTACCTCATGGGAAGGAGGTTCGAACTGAGAATAGACCATAATGGTCTGAAGTATTTGTTTGATTATCCAACCTTGAACACTAGACAGAGTAGGTGGCTGGAGTTTCTCTCTGAGTACGATTTTGATATCAAGCATATCAAAGGGAAGGAGAATAAAGTGGTTGATGCACTCAGCAAGAGAGTACATGAATTACATGCTATAGCCATTAGCATGTGCCTAACTGATATTAAAAGCATAATTTTGGAGGCTACAAATACAGATTTGCAGTATAGGGATTTGGTAGCAAAGCTACAACAAGGTAAGATGCCACAAAAAGTGGAGATTTATAAATTGGAAACTGATGGAATACTTCTGTACAAGAACAAAATTTATTTACCTAACGTCCAAGACTTGAAACTTATGATTTTGCATGAGATGCATAATGTGCCTTATGCAGGGCACCCTGGATATCAGAAAATTGTGGGAGCAATCAAGAGCCATTATTTTTGGCCAGGTATGAAGAAAGAGATTGCAGAATACATCGCCAGATGTATGGAGTGTCAGAAGGTTAAATTTGAGCGCAGGCACCCAGCAGGGTTGCTACAGCCTTTACCCATTCCTGAGTGGAAGTGGGAAGTGGTGACAATGGATTTTATCACAGGATTGCCCAGAACCGGCAAGCAGCATGATTCAATCATGGTGGTGGTCGACAAGATTACGTAAGATGCCCATTTTATTCCATTAAATACTACTCACAAGGCAGCTAATGTTGCCGATATTTTTATGAGGGAAATAGCACGATTGCATGGTATTCCCAAGACAATTGTGTCTGAGGGACCCAAAATTTACCTCCAAGTTCTGGAAGGGGTTGTTCATAGGATTCGGGACGAATCTGAAATTCAACACTGCTTATCATCTTGAATTTGATGGGAAAACAGAGAGGGTGAACCAAGTGATATAATACATGCTAAGGATGTATGTGATGGGCAAATCGTCTAAATGGGAAGACTACCTACACTTGGTATAATTTTCCTACAACAATGGGTATCAAGCATCACTGAAGATGAGCCCGTTTGAAGCACTTTACAGAAAAAAGTACAATACTCCAGTAAGCTGGGATAATCCAGTTGATAGAGAAGTGGTTGGGCCAGAGTTGCTCAAGGAAATGGAAGAACAAATGATGAAGATTAAGCAGAATTTGAAAGTTTCCCAAGACAGGCAGCAAAGTTATGTTGATAAGAACATAATCCATAGGGAATTCAAAGTGGGTGATCATGTTTTTCTGAAAGTAAAAGCTAACAGAAGTTCCCTGAAGCTAGTAAACTGTTCCAAGTTGGCAGCCAGATTTTGTGGACCGTTGGAAATCCTAGAAAGGATAGGACCAGTTGCATATATGCTTTCATTACCTACATCCATGACTGTACATAATGTGTTTCATATTTCATTGCTTAAGAAATATATACCTGATGCTAATCATGTAATCGATTGGAATGTGATTCACGTGGAGCAAGAAAGTGTCTTGCAAGTGCATCCGGTGCGTATACTGGACTAGAAAAGCAAGTAGCTCTGGAATTGAGCCATAGGGATTGTAAAAGTACAATGGACCTGGTACAATTCTGAGGACGCAACATGAGAGCATGAAGATGCCATGCAGGAAGAGTACGCACATATTTTTGAAGATTTTGGAAATCTTGTTGTTGTTTTGTAAATAAGTTGCACTGAGGACAGTGAAAAAATAAGGGGAGGGGATTGTAATACACAAAGACTGAGCCCCTTCTGAATTGTAATTTTTTCTTATAGGCTAGTGAGCCAAGTGGTTGTAAGCTGAAAGACTTATGTGTTATTAGGCTAGTGAGCCAGATGTCAAGGCCAGGAGCCTGATATTTTGTTTGTATATGTAATTATGCAGATCATTAATAAAAATATAAACAATGTTGTGTGTAGACCCTCCATGAAGAAGAGTTATGGGGGACTAAGCTCCACTAGGTAGGATAAGGAAGGAGGGCTAAGTATTTGGGCCTAGGGGCTAAGCTAGGGGGCTTACCTCTAGAGAATTAATATTTTAATATTATTTCCTAGAGACTAAAGTGATCATTATATGTTTTTGTTATCCTAAGTTCCTGGTGGCTGGGGATGTAAGCTAAATGGAGCGCATGCAGCTCCAGAAAGACAAGTATCAACCTGGGCTCATGCAGTTAAAATCTAAAGCGTCAGCTGTGTTGGGGGGTTTGCAAGTCATTTTTCTGCCATCCTCCGTCTAAGTTCGTAGGTCATACTCTATCTGAACCATTCTAGCCTCTACAATTACATCAACATAATCGCGCACAGTGAAGGGAACCCTCATGGGAAGGTTGGTCGTCCTACCATTCTCCCATCATGTTCGTGAACCATTCTTGCCTCTACGTTGTCTGACCCCGGCATACCTCTCACACCTCTGAAACTGGAAATGGGAAAGTCGTCCTGTGTTGTTTCCTGTGAAGCTTGACGCAATTGTAGTCACCTGAGTTGTGTTGTGACTTAGCGTTAGGTTGTTGTCTTGTTGGGTATCCATACCCATTTTCCCTGTTGTCATTGTTGTTGCTATTACTATTTTTGTTGTTGTCAATCATACCCAGTTGTAGCTGAGTCGAAGACTAGTTATTAGACCTGTGAGCAGCTCTCCCAGGTGAGAGAGTCTGCTAGGAAGTGAGTTCTCCTGGAAGGGAGTCCTGTAGAAACCACAGTACTCTGAGACTTCTTGTCCAGCCTGTTGTTGAAGCCCAAGGTAAGGGAGGTGTATTGGCCGATGGACTTGTATTAGTGAAGGTGTATCCTCTTGGGGTGGAGAAGGTGTGTGGGGAATTAGGGTCTGTGCGTTGTGGGCATAAGTGGCTACTGGGATAAAATATCCTTCCTGTTTCTTTTTGTAACTTCCTTGTTGTCCTTGCCAAGCCTAAAATTACCTTTTTGGTGGAGTTTAGTCCCAGCTCGGGGGGTGACCTACTGCTGAGAGTGATGAGCAGTGCAGTCTAAGGTTGGGAGGTTCGTGGAAGGTCTGCACATAGTTGGTGGATTTACTTGAGATAAAAGATAAGTATCATAACTGTGCTTAATTATGTATTTAAAGTATGTTGTTGTGATGTTGTATTTATTCATGTATTATGTTGCATGTATGAATTGCTCTTAATTCTATTTAAGTCTGTATGATGGTAGTAACTCTATGTTAGCTATGTTAACTTCATTAGAATGCATGTTATATATATATATATAAGTTGTAAATTCTGCATGGTAGCATTACCCGGTCTGTGGATGGGGCCAAGGATGTTACACACAATATTAAAGTGAAAAAGATGAAGGCTCTTATTCTCAAAATTGACCTGAAGAAGGCTTATGATTGTGTTAACTAAGATTTTTTTAGATTGATCCTTCTCCATACTAGATTTGGCCTTGTGCTTACACACTGGATTATGTGATGTGTTACTAATGCTACTTATTATGTATTGATCAATGGTGGTCCTACCCCTTTTTTCCAGAGTGGGCGTGGACTCAGAAAAGGGTGCCCTTTATCGCCTCTGCTTTTTATTTTAGTGATGGAAGGCCTCTGTCTTCTTCTTAAAAAGGCTCAAACATATGGGGACATTACATGTGTTAAGATTTCATGCTCCCAGAAGATACTCAATCACTTTTTTGTGGATGATGTTCTCATTATGACCAAAGCTAGTTTAAGCGAATGGAAGGCCATAGACTCCTTACTGTCTAATTTTTGCCGAGCTTATGGTCTCCATATAAATCCTCTCAAATATACCTTCCATTTCTCTAGTTTATTAGAGGACAACTTAACGTCATTGATTTCTATCTTTCCTTATAATTTTGTGGATCTCTCGGAGGGTTTCAGGTACCTGGGTTTTTTTCTCAAACCTACCAATTATAGAGTTGAATATTGGAGCTGTCTTATTCAAAAGTACGAGAAGCGAATCGGGATCTAGTGCCACCGTTGGTTTTCCTTGGGATGATGGTATATTTTGGTCAAGTTTGTGTTAGAAAGTCTTCCAGTCTATTGGTTGATAGTAGTTATTATTCCAACCTCGATGCTTACCGGAATCAAACAATTGATGTTCAAATTCTTGTGGTCAAGGAGTGGGGAAAATGATCGGATCTATCTCTGTAACTGGGAGACTATAGCCAAACCAAAAACTCAAGGCAGTTGGGGGATTAAGAACCTACCAATGTTCAATAGAACCCTAGCTACAAATACTTTATGGCGATGCTTGATGAAAGACAACCTTTGGCATATAGTGTTATTGGATAAGTATCTCTCTTCTTTCTCTGTTGTGGCATGTTTGAGATCCACTTCGAAGTTGTCCCACAATGTTTCGATCTTTTGGCGTAGCATTGTTAAGTTTTTGGAGGTAATCACCCACTGGTTGGCTTGGAACACAAGGTCGGGGCACTCAATTTGCATTGGTGAGGATATGATCCTAGGCCTTAATACTGACTCCTGGTTATCTCCCTCCCTGATTACAACTCTTAAGCATAAATGTATCCATTTCTTATACCATGCTAGAGGTATAGACAAGACTAGGGTCATTTTGGCTCAATGGAAAACAAGTGAATTGTTGGGGTTCTTAGGCACAGAGGCTGTGGAATGGGATCATTTATGTAGATATTTAATATATTTATGCATCGAACTGACTGACAAAACATGTACGCTTATTTGGACTGGGGGTGACCGATCGTGCTTCATTTCTGCAAAAATGCACATGTGGCTTTAGCTAGTAAATATTGGTTATACATTAACAGTTGGTGGCATCGAAGACCTTGGACTTGGGATCTTGGGACAAAGTCAAAAAAATTTACGTGGCTCTTGATGGAATATAGGATCCTAACCTGGGATAACCTTCAGCGAAGGGGCTACTCAGGGCCAATCATTTTTGGCCTATGCTCAAAGGAGGCAGAGACAACATTACACATTATGAACCAATGTAGCTTCACTCAACAAGTTTGGTTACATGTGACTCATTCTCTTAATTTAAACTTTATATGGAGGGGAGCCACTCTTCAGGCTTGTTTTCTTGATTGGTCAAACTCTTGTACATCATTTCCACATTTTTCAGCTATTTGTTTCTAGAATATATGGTTGGAGAGTAACAAGGTACTCTTTGATTCTGGTCGGCCCTCCTCAACTCTGATTTTTCACAAGATTCTTGGCAACATAGACTTTCCTTAGGCTAGAAGCCATCTAGCATGATTATCTCGCCATCCTCCAATGTTTGATGGGGGAATAACAATTGGGTGGCTTGATGGAGCTGCTCAGGATCGTGAGATAAAAAGTGGTGTTGGAGGTGTTATTAGGATAGGTGAGCATACAAAATTCAGATGGACTCTCAATTGTTGATCGGGTACAAACAATATAGTTGATATTTTGGGTGTTTGGACCCTTCTTACAGTAGCAACACGACTACATATTCAGGATCTTCAAGTTTTCGAAGACTCGAGAATCACAATCGAATGGTTGAATTAGAGAGGGACACTAAGGATTCTCAATTTACATTGTTGGAAAGAGATGGTTATTGAACTGGTGAAAGGTTTCAGGACACTTTGTTTCACCCATATCTTCAGAGAGTTCAATCAACAGGCGGATACTCTTTCAAAAAGTGCTCTGAACTTACAGAAGGGAAATATATTTTACTCCCTGGTGATCGATGAACACCTAGGTCCCTCTTTGTCACTCAAGCTCTAGTAAAATTTTTTTGACAGTTAACTATTGACTATTAGCCTCTCTTTTATCATCAGTGTCTAGTTTTGAGTCTCAACAAGCAATCTGGCTTCTTTTCTTGTTTTGGAGATTATGGGAGTATTTTTTTTCTTGTTGATGCACAATCACTCTTTTCCTTCTGGCTTTTGGTCTGTACTGTATTTTCCCCTATGGGAGGTGGAGAGGTTCAAATATTTCAAGTTGAATTGGGCTCTCGATTGTAAAAATTTATATATTAATATAAGTGAAATTTTTTGTGGAAGAAAAAAAGTAAAAAAAAGTAAAGATGTAGGCGAATTTAGAACTAAGTGTGGTGAAATTTGAATGGTAAGGACGATTATGGTCTACTTTGGCTACATATGGTGCTTGCCACTACGAAACATAGTCTTTCGTATTGAAATACAGAAGACTTATTTAACGCAAATTATGGGAACAAGAGAACAATTCAATGTTAAAACAAAGTTAAAACATTTATTTTCTAGTCTTGTTTTATTGAAATATAGTGAACCAAAACAGAGTTAATACATAATGAAAATAATATATATATATCTATATATATATATATATATATATATATATATATATATATATATATATATATATATATATATATATATAATTAATGTTTTTTAAACTTTGTGACACTTACTCTAAAATGATAGGGAAGGGGATTGGAATTTGTGTGAATAAGTGCAAATTATATTGTTACTTTGTGCATTTTTCCAAAGTATTTAATACAATTCTTCAACATTTGTTCATTGATAAGTTTATGATTCAGTTTCGGCTTCTTTATCTTGGTGGTTGCTTATGAATGATGTTTTATGAGTTTGGTATTGGTAAGGTATGTATGAGTGTTGGTGTGTTTGAGGGAATCTATAGTACTATAAAATAAAAACATGGTTGTTTGTTTTCTCCTTACAATGTTTAGACTTTATACTTTACATTGATAAGTTTAGAGAACATCATATTAAAAATTTTGGATGACACTTATGGATGCTCTTACTAAATTGGAGTTTCTATTGTTATTCTTTTATTTTCGTACATCCTTATATTGATGTCTCACTCAGCTAGGAGACTCCAAACATACCATTTTTTATATCTTTTATGATGTTTGTTGACTTCATGTATATTTGAATAGAAGAAAAAATAATGGCTTTCAACATCTCTATGCAAAAAGCAATTCAAGTGATTCTCACCTATTAAAGCCAAAGGGTTGAGATGGTCAAATAAGATGTATATCTAAAGATACAACTTTTTGGACCACATTTTAGCTTAACACTAGTGACATTGACCGAGGCTTACGTGACTCTCACCACCCTTGAGAAGCAATGTTTCCAACTTAAAAGTCAAGACATTCTAATCAAGATCCACCTCCTTTAGTCATCATGACATCCACTCTTGTATATGGGTATATGGGTCCAAGATTTGGTACCATACCTTCAGGTAGCACACCATAGTCGAATAAAGAGTGTACTTGTCTCGATGTTGTCCAAGTATATTTATGCCAAGAGATCCATTACTTGGGCCATCATTCTTATAATGTTTGGTACTATCTCACTCTTTGTAGAGATTGTCATTTAGTTTTCTAGGGAAATCTTGTCTCATTCATTATTTATTTAAAATAAACTTATCAATGTTATTTGTAGCAAAGGGATATGCCTTCATTTTATTTCATAAGTAATTTTTTGGATCTTTTTAATGGAAAATGAAGTAATTTTTTGGATTTTTTAATGGAAAATGAATTAAAAATAGATAAATTTAATTTTAGTAAGTTTTTTTTTTTAATTTAATTTTTTTTTATAGTATTTTTTTAAATAATTCAAAATTCATAAAATTTTATGAAAAAACTTCATCAATCAAATAGAATTACAACTTTTGAAAAAAATTACATTAAATTTATCAAAAAAAATTATCCATTTTTAATTTACTATCTTTTTAATATATTATAATAACATTCCATAATATTTATTATTTATAAGATAAAATAACATGGGACACTCGGGATCCTTTTTTGGAATTGTCATGGATTTCCATGGCGCAAAGGTCCTATGATAAGTTGGATCCCAAGTGATATTGATATTATCTGTCTAATTGAAACTTGGGAGCATGAGTCTAAAGTCCCTAACATAGAAGGATTTGTCTTGTCGTCGGCATGGAAGAAAAAATCCCACCGTAGAGGGATAGTAGGCATAGCTTGTTATATTAGAAAGAGCATTTCTCCTCACATTCAACTTCATAAGATTGACCCTCTCAATCAACACATTTGGATAGAAATTCCAGACACCAATGCTAAGAAGATGTATATAGCAATTTGCTATTTTGCACCTATTAATTCTACTTTTTATAAGAAATGTAATCTAGATAACAATTGTCCCTATAATAATAATTTAGAACAAGATATTTATAGTTTGAAAAATGAAGGTAATATCCTCATGCTAGGAGACTTTAATGCAAGGACTGCAACTAAACAAGCTACAGTTTTAAGTATTGATTCCAACCATAATCCTTTTATGGCTAGATGAGGACCTTGTTTTATCTAATAGCTACAAAAGAATCTTTGAAGACCTAATTGAGAATTTGTTTGGTATTGAGTTGGTCAAGATCTGTAGCTCTCAAGACCTAATAATTTGCAATTGAGTAATGAAGTGGCCAAACTCCAACCAAATGACTTGTATTCATGGGCTAGGTAGTAGCGTTGTAGATTATGTGATATATGATATCCCCGTTTCCAACCAAATAACAATTTTTGACCTTTTAAATGACAATGAGCCCGACTCTGATCATAAACCTTTAACCCTAACTCTAAACTTTTCCATGCATAGGAGTGCCATTCAAGAGAATTCTAATAATCAAAGGAATTTGCGCTTTGAGAAAAGTAAAGTTGAGATTTTCTTAAAGGATTTAAATAGTAAATTAAATCTCCTAACTTATAAGGACAACATTGAAGAACTCTATCACAATTTTACAACTACCCTTTCCACTTCTATTAACGAGTTCTCTTTCAAGGTATCCTATAAAAGCAATAATAGAAGGACCAACCCTTGGTATGATAAAGAATGTAAAATTGCTAGGAAAGCCATTAGGGATGCTTCTAATGAGTCCTTAAAACTCGATAAGATCAATACGTACAAAGCCCTAATTAAAAGGAAAAAAAAGAACTATATCAATAAAAGGAAAGATCAACTTTCACAACTATATAAGTTGGATCCTAAGAAGTTCTGGAGCCAAATTCTAAACCGCGATACCAAAGAAAATAATAGGATTCCCTTAAGGGACTGGAATTCCTACCTTAAAAGTATTTATGAGTTCCCTAATGCTATGGACAACATTCCTATTGTCCCTACAAAGGAAGATTTTTTTTCTTTAGATGACATAGAGTTCGAGGTTAAGCGGCTTGCATATGGGAAAGATAAGGACATTAAAGGCTACCAAGATGAAATTTTTAAAATTGGAGGGCCAATCCTTATCCCTCACAAGCTCTTCAATTTAGCAGTCAAGCAGGGCTTCCCTAAACCCTGGATGCAAAGCCTCATTTTTCCTATTTTTAAAAATGGGGATAGAAACAATTCCTCTAATTATAGGACCATTATGATTAGCCCGATTTTAGCCAAGCTTTATGGAATTATTTTGGAAAATAAGATTAGCCTTTGGCTAGAAATTCACGGTAAAAGAGCTAAAGAACAGGCCAGGTTTAGGAGATATAATTCCACTGTGAACCATCTTGTTACCTTCAGAATCATTGCAGAGGAGTTCCGCAATACTAAAACCAATTTTTTGTTTTTGTTTTGTTGACTCTAGAAAATATTTTGACATGGTTCCTAGGAAAAACCCTTTGGAATAGGTTGGAAGAGATAAAAGTGTCTCTCGAGTTGAGGGTTGCTGCAATAAGGATGTATGAGAACATTGTTGCTAAGTTTAAAAACACTGAGGGTTGGTCAAAAGAGATTAACTACAATATTGGAGTCAAACAAGGTTGTCCCTTGTCCCCTACCCTTTTTGGCATATACATTGACAATTTAGAAGATTGCTTGGAAAAAACAGGTTGTGTCGGCCCTACTCTCACTGGTATAGTAATCAATCTTCTTATTTATGATGATGATATCATTCTTATGGAAAGGAGTCCCCATGATCTTGAAAACCAACTAAGAATCCTCAAGGATCTTTGCTCCAATATGGGTATGACTGTTAATACTGATAAGACTAAGGTCATGATTATTAAATCCAATAACATCCCTTATGATACCTTTGTATATGACAACAAAAACTTGGAGGAAGTGAATTCATACAAATATCTTGGAATTGATATTCACCACAAACTCAATTGGAATTATAGAATTGAGAAAATGATTATTGGGGGATGGAAAGCTTATTATGGGCTTGAAAATAATTGTAAATCAACCGATCTTTGGAGTTGGGATAAGAAGAAACTCCTCTTTGAGACTCTTGTTACACCTTCTATTCTTTATGGATGTGAAGTCTGGGGTTGTAGTATCTCTCGTGAATCCTGGAGAAAGATAGAGCAAATACAAAAGAATTTTATAACCTATAATCTCAAAATTAAAGGAAATACGCCCTATCCCAACCTGCTCTTAGAAACAAGCATCTCCCCCATTGAGAGAATGGCTATGACTAGATATCTAATGTATAAGAAGAAGTTAAACAACATGGAAGACAAGAGGCTTCCTAAAATTGCTTCAAATTCGAGTCATAACCACCATTGACTCAAGCAAGGATGTCATAAAGATGCCCGGTCTTGGATAAACTATTGGGGAATCTTGGAAGACACCATTTTGTAGAATAAAGACACTATTAAAAAAAACGTCAAATCAAAATGTAAGGAGAAAATGTGGTGTGATAAAGAGTTAGAGGAAAAAATAAAATTAAGGTATTATAAGGATGTAATCAACCCTAATCTAGAAGATCAAATTATCTATTTGTTTTGCCAAGTGCCAAGTGTAAAGAAAAAAAATAAGCATTGCTAAGATAAGAACAAATTCTCATGAGCTCCATAGTGAAGTTGGGCGTTGGTCAATTCCTAAAACATCGTGGGATGAAAGAGTGGCACCTTTGTGACACTAAGAAGGTTGAAGATGAAAATAACTTTCTCTTAGATTGTCCAGCCTATACCCATATTAGATCTCGTTTTCAAAATATTTGTCACACTACCAACATTTCTAACATCTTAACTCAACAAAAGTATGGTGATCTTGGAAAGTTTCTCTTAATGCTTTTCGAGCATAGAAACAAAATTCTAAAGATTCCAAAGTAATCACTTACCCTCTTAAAGTCCGATAAACCAATTCGATCTTAGTGGACGTTAATCATCATCATCATCAATTATGATGTGTAATTTTCAATTTAATTTTTTAAATATAATCAATCATTTTTAAAAATGTATTTATCCATTAAATTTATACATATTATTTAATGAAATTATATTAAATGTTGTTTTATCAATTTAATAGGAGAACGATCCACACACATAATTTTTAGCAACTTACAATATACATTTTAAAACATTTAATTATTAAATTTAAAGTAATTTTTTTATTTTTTTAAATATTATTTAATAAATTATAAATTTATTTAATTTTTAATATTTAAATAAATTAAAATTTTAAAATTTTATATTAATTTAATAAATAACCAAATTAAAGAAATTAATTTGTATTAAAGTTTGGATCCATAAGCCTATTTATCAAGCATGAAAAGGGAGTAATATTTATAGATATAAATTTCGTAAATGCATTTTAACCGTATTTATTAAGAGGAAGGATTAATATTTTTATTAAAATTTTCAAAATTTTATAATATTTAAAAATATATATTTAAAATAATATTTGTTTTATAAAGTTTTAATAAATTTAAAAATAAATTAAGAAGAAAACTTTAAAGTGATGTGATGTGTTGAATTTATGTAAAGTTTGAACATATAGGAAGGAAATATCTTTTCTTGGGATGTATGGCAAGAATTTATTGTTTTCAGTTGCTCAATAATCATTTTCATTTCACATGTAGTGAAACAAAGCAGGGTGTGACATATTGCATGAAACAATTTTTTGGTGTGACATTTTATATGAAATATGTTTTTCCTTGTAGGGTGAAATATTTTTTTCCTGTAGTGTGAAATATTTCACAAAAAATAATTTTATGTGATGTGCAATGTATCGCACCAAAAAATATTTCTCGTGTGAATACTTTTTTGTGTGGTGAAACACATTGTATAGAAATACTTCTTTGCGTGATGTATTGCAAGAAAATAGTCTTTTCTGTGGTACAACATAACTCACAAAAAATAATTATGGACGTATTGAACGAAAAAAATCCACATGGTCATTTCCATCTCCACCTTACAACATAGGACTTTTTTTTTTTTTCTACGAGAAATTAACTCGATATATATTAGGGATATATATCATTTACAATCACAGTAATCAGACTAGCACATAGCAGCCATTACAAATTCGTCCCGGAAACCCAGCCAGGTTTGACCTCTAGACCTCCTCCCAAACTTGGAGAGAAGTGTTGTCTTACCAATCGCGCTGTCTCACGGGACTTACAACATAGGACTTATTGAAAAAAAAACTCTTTAATCACTCAATATTGCATTTTCCTAAAAATGTTTCAAATGAAAAAAAAAAGAAAATTTCCATTTTTCAGTTGGTGCAACATATTATAGGACAATTATTTTTCATGCGGTGCTACATATCACACGAAATTGTCTTTCATAATTTTCGTGTTTTGGGACACACTTTACTATATGTTGCAATATTTAGTTCATAAATACTTTTTTGTCATTTTTTTTTTGTACACTTGGGATATATTGGAGGCAAATTATTTTTGTGGGATACATAGAGCTAAACAACAAAATTATCTTTGTGTGATATAGTACATTTTCTCAAAGTTTAAAAGTGGCTAACTACACATCAAATCGAATCTTATCTATTTTTAAATGTGATATTTTTTTTTTCCAATAGAAAATTCGCTCAAAATTATATTAGAGTATAATTTTTTTTACATCTTCAAAGATCCATGACAAGGATTCGATCAAAACATATCAAATTAGGCATTATACGGCCATGAAAGACTATCCAAATATAGTTTCCTTACAAACCTCCAAGGATATATGCTTCAATGAGATAGCTAATATAAACAAAAGTTCATCTACTAAAAAAAACAAAATCATTTCAAATGACCAGGAAACCAACAAGATAGCAGTCCTATTCAGGTTCGACAAAGGGAAGTATCAATAAAGGTTGAGATGTGTAAGAGGTCCTGCAACCCCATTTTCCCACTTGTAATATGATAATCTGCCTTTTGGTTCCAAGAGTGCTTGTTTTGAAAATTGGTCTGCCTCCTTGTTAAATTCCCTGAATATGTGATGAAAGTCAATTTCTTGAAATAAATTGGTTAAATCCATTGTTCTGAGCTTCCATCCTTCAATGGCAATAGCTTGTAGTCTGCCTCTATGGTTTATCCAATCAATAACTACCTTTGAGTCCCCCAATACCTGTAATTTTTTAATAGACAAAAGATTAACAAGAGTGAGAGTAGCCCAAACTCCCAATAGTTCAGCCTTTGTATTAGTGTCTTCCCCACAGTTGAAATACCATCTATATAAAGTCGCCTCTGAAGATTTGATAACACCACCAACTCCACACTGCTTGCCTCCCGATAGTGCAACCCCATCGAAACATGCAATAGTGGAGCCAACTTGTTGTATAATCGAGCATGTTCTTAATGGAGTAGATTTTTGAGATGAGGGGCACCTATTGAGAGCTCTGAAATTCTTGTAGACTACTGAAAATACTGAAGGAGATGCATCTTCAAAAATAACTTTGTTTCTCTCCAACCAAATAAACCAACAGGTAAGAGCAACCAAAGTTCGAGAAGAGGATTTGTCCTTAGTCCATGTGAAAAAACATTCAGAAAGTGAAGACCCTTCCCAAGTTTTTTTTTTAGCTTCAGAATAGAAATTAATTTGCCCCAGAATTACTTGTTGAAAGTACAATGGATAAAAAGATGACTATTTTCTTCAGTACTTTGTTTGCAAAGTAAGCAAAGACTAGGGCACTCCCAACCTTTTTTTTGAAGAATATCTCAGGATAAAATCTTGTTTTCCGCTGCCATCCATATGAATAATTTGATATTAAGTTGTAGGTCCCATTTCCATATATTTAATCGCCATCCACTCCAGGTCAGATATCTATGTGTAGATATAAGAGAAGAATATATATTTTTAACCGAAATGATCCCTGAAGAATCACCCTTGGTCCATAACAATGTATGAATTGAATCCTGGAGCGAGACACCAACATCTATAATCTCTCTACAATAACAGTCCCATTCAAATGCCAGATTACCTGAAATACCCAACTCCTCGCTACTTATCCAGTTTTCGAAATATGTGAAGAGATCCCGTGGAACTTTTGCTTGAGAACTGTAATTCTTGTCTGTATTAAAAGAGTGATAAGCGCGTCCGAGAGTAAGGATATGTCACCCAGGCCTAAGATCCAATCTCTACCAATGGATATAAGGTGTCCCGAGCCTGGAAGCCAACTTAGCCAGTGGGTAATCACATGGACCAATCTAATAAGACTATTCCATATTCTTGATGCAAACATCTGTTTGTAGGAGGCCAATCTGAACCAATTGGTAATCGTTCTATTGGGAATATATTTATCCATTATAACTTTGTGCCAGATACCTTCCTAAGTCAACACACACCAAAGAGTATTTACTGTCAAGGTTGTGTTGAAGAGAAATAAGCTGTGAAAACCCCAGCCACCGCACTTCTTTGGTCTGGAGAGAAGATCCCACCTGCAAAGATGATACTGTTGAGTTTCTTTGTGACCACTCGAGAGGAAATTGAACATCAACTTTTGTATCTTGTTCAATACATAGCGAGGGATGGTCCCCATAGACATCCAATATACCGGTTGACTCTCTAGCACATACTTTAATAAAATGTATTGACCACCCAAGGATAACCACCTGTAGCACCATAATCCGATCTTTTTTTCCAATTTAGTCACTAGCCAATTCCAGTCGTCCCCCTATATACCCCAGTCTTTAGAAAGTATCCAAGATATTTGAAACCGACAGAAAGATTTGTAAAAGTATAAGGAAGAAACGACTTAAAAGGGACAAGGTCGGTGTTGGAAAGGCTTTAAAAATGTACTGTATTTTTAGACTCATTAACCATGAGTCCCGAAGCTTTACAAAATAACTTGATGATTTTGTCAATTTCCAACCATTCTTTTAATGTAGCCTTTGTCATAATTAGGACATAGTCCACGAATAATAAATGGAGATTTTTTTATCATTCTGGACACTTTTATACATGTTAGATTGCCTTCCCTTTACTTTCTTTTAATAAAAGGTTGAGGCCTCCCATAAATAGTAATGGAGATAATGGGCAACTTTGGCGCAATCCTTTGTCGCTTCTAAAAAAATCCGATGCCTCGCCATTAAGTAAAACTGCATAAGAAGAGGAATTTACACAATTCATAATCCACTTGGTCATTTGGAGGCCAAAGCCCACTTTTAATAGAGTCAACCTTAAAAAATACCAATCTATGCAATCATATGCTTTCCACAGATCCAATTTCAAAACAAGTGACTTTAATTTATTTCTTTTTATTCTATGAAGACTCTCATGTGATGTTCCTATAGCACCTTGAATCCACCTCCCTTGCAAAAAAACCAACTGTTCTGCAAAAAGTGATCTAGAGATGATCGATTTTATCCGATTCGCGATGATTTTAGAGATTAATTTGTAGCACAGGTTACACAGTGATATCGGGTGGAAATCTTCAAATGTAATTGGTTTGTTTGCTTTGGGAATAAGGGTAAGGAAGGTTGAATTTAGTCTCCCAACAATAGAACCTCTCAATCTCGATTCCTCCACCATCTCAAGGAGATCCTCCCCTACTAAATCCAAAAAGAAGGTGAAAAATTCAATAGTCTAGCCATCAGGCCCTGGACTCTTATATTTTTTGAAAAGAGATAAAATGACCCTTAAATCCTCCATAGTTATTGGGTTGTACAGAGAACAGGATTCATCATCATTAACCATCTGGGGAAATAGACCAGTAACCTTGACTTGTTCATTAATGTTCGGGATAATCAGAGCTTTGTAAATTTTTTTGAAATAATGAACAACATTCTACTTTATAGCTCCTTGATCTGTGAGTGTATACCCATTTCCATCATTGATCTCCCAAACATGTTTTCAAATCCTATAGTGATTTGCATAATTGTGAAAAAACTTTGTGTTATTGTCACCGCTTTGGATCCATATCGCCCTGTTGCAAAGTCTCCATTGTTCTTCAAAACCAAGTAATATATTATTCATTTCAAGTTCCATATGCTGTAGATGTTTTTCTGCTTCGAAATTTGTGGAATCTCCCATCAATTCCACAATTGTATCCCTTATATCGGATTCTAATATCTCTAGGTGTGCCTTGCTCCTGCCAATGCTTTCCTTAATCCATATTTTAGTATGAGTCTTCAAGGCCTTTAATTTCCATACTAATATGCGTTGTCTTCCACCTTCGGTTAAGAAAATAGGGTCCTTCCAAATCTTGTGAACTAGAGCCATGTAATCTTTTTCATGCAACCAATGAGAGTTTAATTTGAAAGGACAGGCTTTGTAAATGGGAGGAATCTCCAGTTGTACTAAGACAAGGGCATGATAAAAAATAAAGGGAAACTCCACCCAAGATCTATAGATGCCGACGTTGGATAATAAACCTTCAAAAACTACAAATCTATCCAATCGCTTGGCAATGGCCTCAGGACCAGATCACCCATTCCTCCAGGTAGGGACTAGTTTGGCTCGTTTGATATCTATCAAATTTTTGGGACGAAATAAATCTTTGTAAAAACCATCTGAAGATCCAGGATGTGAGGAACCTCCCTAGACCTCATCCGAAGAGAAGGTAATGTTCAAATTGCCAGCAATGATCAGATTATTAAGAGACAGTAGACCACTGTCTGCCACCGAGCTCCAAAAGTGTTTCCGATCCGAGAAAGGGCCATATATATTGAGCAATGAGATCTCCCTCTTGTTTATAATACACCTGCCATTGAGAGTCTCTAAGGGCTCTGACTGGCTCTAAGGCTCTAAACCATAATGTAGAGGCTTGTTCCTGTAGGAGTCCACTTTTGTTACGTAGTTAGGGGGATCCCTTTGGAGAGTAGTCTCCTCTAACAATTCTTCTTCCGCATAGCCTTTACAATCTCCCCGGAGATGACCCGTTTTGCGGAAAAGGTTGCAACGGAAAGGCATACCGAGGTAGTCCAACCTCTGTAAAAAACGACAGCCATGCCATTCAATATCTAAGACCTCCGGTATCCCGCAGTGGATATCTAATTCTACCAGGATTTTTCCAATCTTCCTAGTAGGTGTAACGAGGGTCTGACTGTCCAACGCAATAAACTTACCCAGAGAGTCTCCAATAGCCCGAAGAGCTCCCTCATTCCAAAGATGAATAGGTAATCTAGACAAAAGAACCCACAAATGACGGGACTGAAAATGTTCATTCGACGGGTCAAAAGCAACCCGCCAACGTTTCAACATCAAACTGCTTCCCCCAAAAACCCACCGATAATCAAGAAGAAGCGTTGCATCTTCTAGGGTTTTACAAATAAAACCCATCCAGCCTTTGGTAAGATAAAGAATTTCAGGTGCATAACCAAGTATAGGAACCCAATGTTTATCAATCCAGACCGAGACTGGCTCCTTACTCAAATAGTTATATGAGAGTCTGTCAATTAAGCCACACAGGGCCATCCTACAAGCCTCCTCAAGAACCACGCCTGAACCCAACACCAAGCATTTAACTTTCTTGTTAGCCTTCCATAGTTTCTTGCGAACACCCGCTAGATTTGGTTGCTTGAACAACTTTCTCAGAATATTTGGCGAGACCACACCCTTATCACCCGAGTTTGGACCAAGAACAGGCTTCGACACCTCCACTAGTTGCGCTAAGACAGTAACTGCAGGAAATGAGACGTTATAACAAGCTGAAGTGTCCCGAGTCTGGAAGATAGTATGGGCTGGAGAGGAGGTCAAATCAACAACTGGCGAGAGTGAAGAATGTGGAGCCCCTCCCAAGGAATCGACTCTAGTGAAAAGACCCCCCTACTATCAATGACCTTGTCATTAACACTCATAAGTGTCGTGACATTCCCTTCTAAGTTAGCTTGGCTAAGAGTCGACATAGGATCTCCACCCGTACACCACTGAACAAAGACGAGCCCCAAACAATAAAATCGGTCCAATTACCTAGAAAGGAAAGTGGAGACTTAATATTTGGTAGTTGGGCCCAAGTACCTAAAACTACGACAACCTGCAGAGTAATAAAACGCAAAAAAATCCACTAAAAACTAAGTGAAAAGAAACCAAAGGGCTCGTGAAGAGTTTAACGCAAAATAGAAAAAACCAGGTTAAGTAATGGAGAACTCCAGAGACTTAAAAACCGAACAGTGTAACCCTCCAGCAAAATAAACAAACCCAATCGAAAATCCAACCCAAAATCCATAACCACTTCAGCTCCATTCAAAATCTCGCCTAGTTGTAGAGCCGACCGTTCAAACCAGCCTCGCCTCCTCGTTCAAACAACCTTGTCCATCACCCCATTCAAAATTCCCACCTAGTTACATAGCCGAAGGGTGATTATGATATTAATGCTCCTCTTCAACTTTCATCGCTCTACCAAAGTGGGTTTTCAGCATCGATCAAACCTCATATTAAAATAATCATATGCAATCACGCGACCTATCTCAATACTTAGCTGACATCAATTTATGACGACAATGTACCAACCTTTAAGGTCCACAATGTGATAATAAAAGCACACATGAGATTCGGTGGGCTCCCTACAATCGTCCTCCCCTTTCTTAAATGTGATACTCATGAAAGTGAAGTGTGCATAAACTTTATAACGATGTACATTTTACACCTTGCTAGTATTATCTTTATTATTCAGTGATGTACATTTTCCATACCTTTTTTATTCAGTGATGTACATTTCCCACCTTTAAAAGCAATTTCTAGTATTACCTTTATTACACATATACCTAACTATCCTGACACCATGCATAGAGATTATGAATATACACCTCACTACTGCTGACTGTATGCGGAGAGATTCAACTCATATAAAATTTAAGTATGATATTTTCCTATACACCTTACTACTCTCTACACAAGACCAAAACTTTAACTCATTACGCCGTTTCCCCACTGACGTCTATGTCTGATTGCGACTGGCAAATCGCCAGCAGTCGTCCATAACCGTTAGACGACCATCCATGCATTTCCGGCCGTTCGATACCCCATGTAACCCTATCCACATTATATGTTTTTCGCCGTCTTTTTTATTTGTTCGTGACCGTCAGATCCGTCCGACGACCATGAACCCAATAGCGAGCGTCCAATCTGCAACAGCTGTCTCAGCTCACCTGTATAGAGGAACGGCCACGCTGGTGGAGCCCACGTCAGCGGTACCAGTATTCACAATTGGAGGTTTTATTTTTTAATCAATGTTTTTCTTTTCTTTCAAGGCTTGTGCGATTCGAATCTTCGATTTTCTTCATTGAAAGATTCTTTGCATTTTTTAATGGCGTTGCCTGCTTTTTCTAGATCACATTATTAGATGTTACGGTTTGAAGTTGGCGTGGCCAGGGTGCGTTTTTTAAATAGAAGATTGTTTTTTAATAAAAAGTGATATAATATGTTTTCGTTGTTCAAAATTTATTTTTGAATGTAAAAATAGATTCAATATATTAAAAATGCGTTTTTTAAATAGAAGATTGTTTTTTAATAAAAAGTGATATAATATGTTTTCGTTGTTCAAAATTTATTTTTGAATGTAAAAATAGATTCAATATATTAAAAATACTTTGAAATATTTTGATTATGTAGAAATAACCACTCAAATCTAAAATTTAACAATTTATTGTCAAATTTCAGAAAAAATCCTGAAAAATATTGTAAAAAAATTAAATTTATAAATATTTAGATTACAACTTTTTTAATAACACATACTTTCCCTAACTACTTAACTTGGCCAATTTCCAAGAAGCCACGGTAATCACTTTTCAATTGTCCAGTCTAGGGCTGGAATTTCATTTCCCAACAGCTGGTTGTTATTTCAATGCACACTTTGATAGATTTAATAAAGTAGGTCGACAGTTCTTCCCAAAAAAATTTACCATATTTAACAGTAACAGTAATTTTACTGTCTAGTAAAGTATAATTTACGGGTCAAATTCCATCCCTCATTCCCATCTCACAAATCTCATGTCACACTGCATAACTTATGCAAGACTTTTTGTTTGTTTACTGTTGGAGGATTATATAACAATTAAATCGCTTCATTTTCCATTGTCTGTACGCAAACATGAAATTTTACAATTTCATTGATTAATTTATTGTTTAAATTTTTATAATGTAATACAATAAAACTTAGAAAATTTAATCAATAAAATATTACAACTAACCTTAATCTTTTAGTAATCTGAATAATAAAATCGATATCCTAAAAAAATTGAATAATAAAATCAATATCTTAATTTTTTTTTTTAACAATGTTGTAGAGTATTATCTATATAATTCAAAACCATATTATTTAAATAATAATAATAAGTATCAACTTAATTAGGTGACATAGTAATTAAACTTGTTTTAAAAATATGTCAACTAATTAAACTTGTTTTAAAAATATGTCAACAATATGAAGCATAATTTTAATTTTTAGAGTAACTTATATTTAATGCATGACTTTATTTTTAGAGTAACTTATATTTAATGTATGACTTTAATTTATATGAGAGAACATAAAAATTTAGAAATTGTGGATCACATGTGATGTTGGAGAGAGTATCTAAACTTGTTTTGTATTTAACATATGAATATAGTTTATATTAGTTTTTATAAAAATTTAAAATAATGCATGACACTTTGTATGTAACACAATTTATATAAAAATTAAATTAACTCTTTAGTATTAAATTAATTCATGTTTATTTGTTTTTACTTTTCTAATTATATAAGAAAAAGCATGGAAATCCATGCTTTCTTTGGAGATCCATGCTTTCTTTGGAGTGGCATGTGTATTTCATTACCATAACTCAACCATTCATTATTGAGTTGTTTCATATCTAAAACACTTTAATTTCATAATGAACGAACTTACATAAGGTAAAATTTTCATTAACTTTAGACTTTACACATGTTTTAACATTGCTACCTTCTTATAAATAATCTTTAATGTCCAAAAATATTTATTCTTTCATTGCATCATTCAAAGTGCCCCCACCTAAAAAAGTCAAGCAAATCACAATGCCCCCACCTAAAAAAACAAGCAAATTACAAACGTACATAGTTTAACATTATCTTGAAAATTAAGCTAAGCATGACTTATGTTAGTTGCTTTCTCACCGCATGACTTAATGGCCAAACAAAATCTATTTTAGCATAAATGGAAAATTAAACACCACTTTCACTAGCACCACTTGGTTTTATTCTACCCATCTTTATAAAACTAATTTCTAAGATAAAAACTGATTTTATTTATCTATAAAAGTGGATGTGAGATGTTGGAGTAAACATTGATTTTCGTGGATATATAAAATATTGGAGTAAATATTCATCAAACTAATTTCAACATTACAATCCTTTAAAATTGACATGCAAATATGTTCTTACTATTAAACAAGGGTTGCATGGCAACACAGTCCCTGCCAAATTAATTGGGAAATATATGTTGAACAATGAAGCTTAATATAACTAAATGCACAAATAATGAATAGTTTTTGTCAAAAGATAATAATTAAATAATACATATAATAACGAAGAAAAAACATTAATGTTTATGCAATAGGACAATGACAAGAACAAAGAAAAACAAGTAAAAACATCTAGTATTGTTCACTCAAAAACATTTAGCATAAGACTTTGTTAAAAACAAGCAAAAATGCAAAGTATTCAATGTAAAGTAAAGCTTACTAAGTAAGTGAAATGTTCAATGAAGAGGTTAGCATATGCTAGAAGCAAACAAGTGAAATGTTCAATGGAAAGGTTAGCATATGTGGGA
>JASDQU010243568.1:0-15118 GCA_032191745.1 Picea mariana
ACCATCAAGAACCGGTACCCTATCCCACTCATTGACGAGTTGATGGATGAATTGCATGGGGCAGTTTTCTTCTCAAAAATTGATCTACGCTTTGGATATCATCAGATCAGCATTCGAGAGCAGGACATAGAGAAGAAGGCATTTCGATGTCATTTTGGACACTTCGGGCTGTGCAGCTTTTACAAGCGGTTCGTCCGAGGTTTTTCTCAGCTTGGAGCACCGCTGACAGATCTTACCAAGCATGGGGCCTTCATATGGACCGAGAAATCACAGGAAGCCTTTGATCACATGAAGGAAGTCATGGGCACTTGTCCAGTGTTAGCACTACCAGACTTCACTTTGCCATTTGTACTAGAGTGTGACGCATCCGACGAAGGGATCGATGCAGGGAGGACACCCCATTGTATTCGAGAGCCGGAAGCTTAGTCAACCTGAGAGGTTGTACTCCATTTATGACAAGGAAATGTTGGCAATCATGCATGCCTTGACCAAGTTCAGACAATATTTGGTGGGCAACAAATTTGTGGTCAAGATCGATCACAAAAGTTTGAAGTATTTCCTTGAGCAGAAGGACCTCAGTGAGCGCCAACAGAAATGGGTGACGAAGGTACATGCATTTGACTTTGACATAGAGTATGTCAAGGGGAAGAAGAACATTGTGGCCGATGCACTATCGAGGAGACCTGCGGCATGTTCTTTGATGGAGATTTCAATAGATTGGAAATCCCGCTTGTTAGTGGAATATTCCAAGAACAAGTTTGCTTGTGAGGTGATGGATGGGCAGATACAGGATGATCGGTAAAGGGTCATTGATGATGTCATATTTTACAAGGATAGAGTCTACTTGGTGCCAAATTCAGGGCTTAAGAAGAAAATCCTCACCGTAGTTCATGATTCACCTCTAGCAGGCCATCGGGGGTTTTTCAAAACCTACAGACAGATCAGAGAGAGGTTCTCATGGAAGGGCCTCAAACAAGACGTTATGAACACGTCAGTGAGTGTGTGACTTGCCAGCAGAACAAGTCAGAGCATGCTCTTCCAGCAGGGCTACTTCAGCCACTCCCCATTCCAGAGCAGAAATGGGAGAGTATATCTATGGACTTCATCACAGGTCTACCCAAGGTCCAGGGTAAGGACTGTATCTATGTAGTGGTCGACAGATTGACCAAGTTTGCTCACTTCTACGCCATACCGACATAGTACAATGCAGTTCAGGTAGTTGAGCTTTTTTTCGGGGAGGTCTATAAACTTCATGGGTTGCCGAAGATCATCGTCAGTGACAGGGACAGTCGATTCATAGGGACATTTTGGAGAGAGTTGTTTCGGTTGGTGGGGACAAAGTTGACACCTAGCACTAGCTATCACCCTCAGATAGATGGGCAGATCAAGATTGTCAACAAGTGGGTTGAAGGGTATTTGAGGAACTATGTTGGAGGACAACAGAGAACGTGGGTAAAGTGGTTACATTTAGGAGAACATTGCTATAACACCACCTTCCACATATCCATTGGTATGACACCCTACCGAGCATTGTATGGATATGATGCTCCCACTTTGTTAGACTTGGTCTTCGGGGAGAGCAGAGCTCCCAAGGCCAAGGATTGGATCATAGAGAGTCAGGAGATTCTCAAGTTGTTGAAAGAGAACCTGTAGACGACGCAAAACCGACAGACTATAAGAGCGGACAGGCAGAGGATAGAGCGCCGCTTTGAGGTTGGAGATTTGGTTTTCTTGAGACTCCAACCCTACAGACAGTCATCTCTGAAGAAGAGTGGGGTCGAGAAGCTCAAGCCTAGATTTTATGATCCTTACCGAATCATGTGTCGAGTAGGCGAGGTTGCTTACGAGCTAGAGCTTCCAGAGGGGAGCAAGATTCATAACGTGTTCCATGTGTCTTGTCTAAAAAAGGCAGTGGGACAATTCATTAGCACATTAGAGGAGCTTCCCCCGTTGGATGAGGAGGGACAGTTAGAGTTAGTTTCGGAGGAGGTTTTGGAGTTCCGGGAGCGGAAACTGAGGAGCAAGGTCATCAAAGAGTGTTTGATCAGATGGAGAGGGCTTCCAGTAGAGGACGCTACTTGGGAGAGCGAGCAAGTGTTGCAGCACTATGGATTGGTATTGCTTGAGGGCAAGCAATTTTGGGAAGGGAGGACTGTAATGTCCCTTTCCAAATAGGAGCTCCAGAGAGGAGGCCTAATGGTCTAAACCGCCCTGTTAGACTATAGCCAGGGCCAAAGAGGGGTAAACAGGGTTACTAGATGTCACTCTAGTCACAGGTGTTATATTCAGAAAGTGACATTGAGCTAAAAAGGGTTAAAAGCGCTTTTAAGTCATTATGAGCTAAAAATAGAAGTCAACAGTGAATTAGGGTTTCAGCAGTGATTTAGGGTTTTGGAAGTCAACAGTGAATTAGGGTTTCAACATGATTTAGGGTTTTGGAAAGCTATAAAGGAAGGGTCAACGACCTAATTCATCATTATGCAGATTATGACTTGTCATTGAGGAGAAGAGGCGCATCTCAGGAGAGATAGTTTAGTGTATTCCAGGAGGAAGACACTAGTTGGTTGATTTCGACACACCCTAGTCACTGGGAAGATCATCTAGGTCTTCCATCATTCTTTGTTGATTTCACAGTGCTCCCATATTTCGGGTATTATCTTTTAGTTGCTTATTTGTATTTCGGCTAAGATCCTTTTGTCTTTTGATCTAGTCGAGTGTTGTTATTTTATTCCGCCGCAGTTGCTTATTTGTATTCTGGCTAAGATCCTTTGTCTGTTGATCTAGTCGAGTATTGTCAGTTTATTCAGCCGCATTCGGCCATTTTGTAATCCATAGAGATATCATCATACAAACTTTGCAGTCCTTTGTTGCATTTATTATTTGTATGATCATTTATATGCTGTAAACCTTTGATCCTACACACATTAGTAGCGTTTCCTAGACTATCCAAGTTAGGAACATTACAGAGCAAGACAACCATCTTCATTTTGATTTTTGGGCAGTTTTACATTTTTTGAGGCAACTCACACTTCTCGAGACATTGCTCACACCTCTCGAGCATCTTTGGGGCTACTTATGCACACAGACCACATCTATCCATGCCACGTGGAAGAAACTTGAACACTCTCTTCATTGTTTATTTTTGAAGCTGGTTTACATTTGCTTGGAGGGCCGATCTATGCTAGATAGTTGTGGGGTGCTTTGATGATATGGATATTTGAAGAATCAATTTTGAAGGGATGATATGACACCCATTTGAAGCACTTATAATGATTTGGACCATAAATAGATGCCTTGTGAAGACAAATGAGCTGAAACTTGGGAGCTCAGCCCCATCTATTTTGACGTCAATATGGATTTTGAGGGTTTTATGACTTGTTTTTGAGCTTTGGAAGTCACTCCCATGCTTCATTGAGACCCCCTGACCCAAGGTATGACCACGGGATGTTAAATCAAGGCTTATTTGGAGGTTATGAAGCAATAAGCCACACTTTTTTGGCCCTGTTTTCATAGAGTCTGCCACTGGCTGGGGTATTTTCTCAATTTTATATAAGGCCAATTTACCTTTTGAGGAAGACATTTGCTTGGCCCACATCTTAAGGTGGATGTTAACAAACTTTGGAGCGTTTGGAGGCTAGACGTGGCAGCTTGGAACAACATATGTTCTTTTTTTTGAGAAACCCTCACTTTTGGGGTTATTACATTGTACATGTGGCTTGACCACTTTTACTTAATTGTTGTGTCAGATTAATTAGCTACAATTTTGATTTCTTAGGCTAAATGTAGGTAATCACATGAGAAATTATTATTTTATTGTAAGTAAGGCTTAACATTACTTATATAAAGAGTTGCACCTCTTCATTTTCACTCATGGTTGGATAATTTGGAGCTCTCTCTTTTGGAGCTTAATAGATATGTCTTTCTTGGAGCATTTATGGTGTTAAGGGTTCTTTCTTTGTGGTGAATTGTTGGAGATTATTCTTGGAGCCATTTAATAGAGGATTTTTACTTGGTGTCAATTCTTGGAGCTCTATCTTTCTTGGTTATTCTTCTTGGAAAATTTTAAAGGCTATTGTGATTATTCAAAATTCTACATAAACTAACAAGATTGATCCATTGAGGAGTTATCAACTACTTGGAGGGAGGACGTCTAGGGTTTGTGTCTCTTCCTTCTTCCCTAAAATGATTTGGTAAGTGCTTGTCTCTTGTCTTGATTAGTTCTATGCTCCTTGGCGAGGGTTTCGAGTATTCTTTTCAAGTCTTTTGTTGATCTTGTTGGTGAAGGCTATTCTCTTGGGGAAACCCTTCTTATAGGGCATTAGTTATCATAGTTTGTCTTGATTAGCAAGAGACTAGCCTTGTGGCCATAGTCTCTAGTTCTAATCCATAAAGTGCCCATAGTCTCTAGTTCTAATCCATAAACGGGGATAACCGATTTTTAGAGGGGCATACTTCTTGACCTTATAAGCCCTAGGTGGAGATAAGGCTAAGCCCTAACTCGCAATATTCACAAACAAAAACCCTAAATTTTCAATTATTTCTTTATAATACAAAAATACAAAAAAATGTAAAGGATATAAATTGTCAAAAAAATTATTTCATTGTCTAGAATAAAGCTAATGGTTTACTTTTACTTTCTAGACATCTTTATTCAAGGGTTTGTGCTAAATTGATGATTTTTTAACCCTAGGAGGCAAATCGACCCTATTGGATTGTGCCTCATTGTTTTATCCAACATTCTTGTGGCTGATTTAAGGTTTTTATCAATTCTGGAAATTAATTACTATGATAAAAATCAGAATTGGTGAAACCCTAGAGCTAAGGTTTGACGCTAAAAGGTGAAATCTAACCCCACCCTAGTTTAAATTTAACTTTGGAATTGTTTATTAAGTTTATCTAACATATTATAATAGTGAAATTCATCTCCTAAGCGGTTCATTGTTGTTATATTTCATTTTGGAAATTTTTGGTGAAACCCTACGAGGATTCACCACCATTTTTTGTAAGATTGAAGTAATGGCTTGGATAATATTCATTTGTACTTGCATTAGTTTGTTGCTGGGTTTTTTTTTATATTGATATATCATTGCCTCAATAGAAAGTGCCCAAGGATTTTCATCCCAAACACTTTTAAGTGTTGATGATTGCAGCTATGTGAGACATTCTCCAGCTTACAAACCTGAGAGATGTTGATGATTGCAGCTATGTTAGACATTCTCCAGCTTACAAACTTGAGAGAAAGCCCCTGAGATGACAGAGACAGAGCTGGAACATAGAGATGACCTCCTCCTTACAGAGATTTGAGAAGAACTCCAGATGATTCTCCTGTGTAATGCAACGAGAAAGGAGATCTGTAGAGTTGGACGTGCTTGTGGTTGAGCACAAGGTGAACGTGTGAAATCCCAAAGTGCTGGGTGCATCGTCATGAGAACAAAAATAAAGATGATGCATTAGCCTCCTTTGAGTAGAAGAGTTGACGAGAAACTCTAGATGATTCTCCTATGTAATGCAATGGGAAAGAAGATCTAGTGTGGATGTGCATGTGGACGAGCGTAGGTGAACGTGATCCTAGTGGCTGAGCAATAGTGAAGAAGTGGTTCTTCTGTGTAATGCAGTGAGCTAGTGATATGGACATCCCTATGGATGTGCCCCTACTGGATGAGCACTAGTGGGTGTATAAGATCTCTTGCTATATTGTTCAAGAGTCAGACCTGCCTGTAACCCTAATTGTAATGTAAAGGGTACAGGTTGGTCCCACCTTAATGTGATTAATAATAAATGTAAAAGATAATTGATCTGGTTAATATTAATTATATTGTGAGCTAGTGAGGTCGGCCCTGTTGTGCCAATAGACACTTCTGTTGATAGGTTCAGTCTAGTATAAGTAAAGGTAAATTCCCCATTGATGAATCATATCTTTCACATGAGTTTGGAAATTTCAGCAAGGACATCTTCTTGGGAAAAGTGTGCACCTCTCTTGGGTGCTAATCTTCTAGGGTTTGAGCACCCTCTTGTGTGCTAGGTCTTATTGGTGGTGAAGGTCTTTCTCTTGAAGAATATAGCAAACGATTTGGCTGGGTTTTCTTCCCTTGTTGAGAAGGGTTTCCCAGGATACGTCTTGTGTTCTTGTGCATGGTGTTTCTTCTTGTGATCTTGGTTGATGCAACATTATTGTTTATGGTTAAGACAAATGCAAAATTGGAATGAACTACATGCTTAACTTAGCTGATTGAAAAATCAACATGGTATCAGAGCATAGGTCTTGAAGAGCCCATTGCACAAACATTTTCTAGCCATCCTCTCTCACTTCTGCAGAAACCGTACGACCCTCCTAGGGTTTCCAGAAAATCCGTACGACCTACTCTTGTGAGGGTTTCCAACACTTGAAACTTGGACGTTGAGGCTAAAAAGGACATAGGTGTGTACGACCTCCTTCAACGCACCTCTAACAACTCTCAAATTGCAATTCCGAGCATTTTGACTTTTTGGCCCTAGGGTTTCTAGGGTTTTGCCAATTTCTACAGAAAATTTCAGAATTGTGTTTTTGCAACTCTTTGAAGAAGCTCTTCAGCTTACTAGGGCTATCAAAATTCTCAAGGCTTATTGTTGGCAATCATAAGTCCAACAAAACCTAAAAGTGCTAGCCTAGCCTAGTCGTTAGGTTTTCTAGCCTAGTTGACAAGGGTTTGTGAAGAATCCAAAATGAGTAAAATCATGATGGGAAGCAAGCTTGATGACTCAAGCAAACTCAGTTCCAGGAAGACAAAACCTCAAAGAAATGAAGACATCAACATCTCAACACTCTCAGGTATGGTCCCTACCAATGATAATACTTGGTTAATTGATAGTGGTGCTTCAAGGCACATGACCGGTCTTAGAAATCACCTAACACATTTCGTTGAGAAAGAGACACATCTACATGTTGTTCTTGGAGATGATGCCAAATATAATGTGAGAGGAGTTGGAACTTCTACCTTCCAACTAGACTCAGATATGCAGCTCAAATTAGAAGTACTATATGTACCTGGAATGAAGAGAAATCTTGTCTCTATTTCTGCCTTGGAAGCCAAAGGCTACAAGATTACTTTCTCAGAGGAAGAGTCCTTGCATGGCACAAAGACTCTCATATAAGCTCTGCCAAGGTAATAGGTGTCCGAAAAAACAACTTGTACAGATTAACCATCAAACTAGTTCAAGCCTTGCTACATGACACTATCAACTTAAGTGAGCTATGGTGTAACGTCCCCAACTACCTGCAGGTCAAGATACGCCACCTTCAAGCCCACCCTTGAACTTCTTTCTCTTATCGATACCTTTTTTTTAAAATTGGATGCATAAAAGAAAAGATCTAACAACATGCACAAAAATAACCAACAAGCATGCATATTCTAAAGATTCAATTAAATGATAAATAAATACACAACATAATACATTCATATATAGGTAAATAATACCATAACGGAGAGCACTTATCTTTATAAAAGATGACACCAACTGCCTGCAGACCAAGGACGTTCCACCCAATCGTAGACACTACTGTTCCAAATCTCAACAGTAGTATCACCCTCGAGCCAGGGCTATGAATCCACAACGACGGTTCCAGAGTGTTACTTGGCTTCCCAAACCAGTCAACACTCAAGCTCTCATAGGCTTTCCCAGTACTCACAACAATCCAAGTACCCAACTCTTTTCTACCTAGCTTGCACCACCCAAGAGAATGGACCTCCACCCTTCTCTGCCACACAGTCCCTCAGGCAGTCCTCCTTCTAGGGCTCTAGTGCATCTGGTCCAGAATCTCAATGCTGGAACTCTCAGGACTAGCAACTGTGAACAAAGCTGGACACAAGCCAACGCATCTTAGACATGTAGGCCTCAAGTCATGGTTGGATTACACCAACGACCACTACAACCAACAATACCATGATTACTCTTTGGTAGTTCGTTTCCCTTTCCCAAGCCAAGACGCGGATGAGGATGGATCAATGAGTGATAGGTAAGGACGGGGTGAATGAACGAATGAACAAGTGAATGAACGCATGAACCAATGAGCAAGTGAATGAACGCATAAGCGAATGAAGGAGCGAACGAGCAATTAGCCAACCCCCCAACAGACCAGGGGCGGGTTTAAGTATTTCGTGGGGAATCAAGAACCTCCTGGCCTCTCCCAAGAAGCTCACATAACTGATCCACTCCCTTAGACAAAGGGGTAATTAAAATAGGAAATAACATTTAGCCCCCTCAAGCCCCCTCTCTTGTGGAATCATAGCCCCCTATAACTCTAGTCCTTGTCCGTCTAGCAGCCAATAATGTGTGTATCATTAATAATGATCAAAACATTACATTTCTTAGGCACACCAGCCTCTTTTAATTGTTTGGGCCCTCTGGCCTCTTGACAATTAACAAAATACATTATTTAATATGGGGCTCAAAACCTGGGGTGTTACATATGGCATAGAAGACTTGCTCACATTCATTATAGAGCTCTTCCAGCTCTAGGGAAAATGGTAACAGGGCTACCAGAAATACAGATCCAACATAAAGGTGTTTGCAAAGGTTGTGCTCTTGGCAAAAATGTTAAAGGATCATTCTCAAGCAGTGACAATAGATCCAAGGAAATCTTGGACTTGATACATTCAGATGTTTGTGGGCAAATGACTGTTGCATTTCTGAATGGATACCTCTACTATGTACTCTTCATAGATGATCACTCCCGGGAAACTTGGATTTACTTTCTAAAGAACAAGGATGGAGTCCTTGCAAAATTTCAAGAATTCAAAGCTCAGGTTGAGAATCAAATCGGAAGAGAAATCAAAATATTAAGCTCAGATAATGGAGGAGAATACACCTCAAAAGAATTCTACAGTTTTTGTATTGAAGCAGGAATCAAGAGGGAGTTCACAGTTTCTTACAACCCTCAACAAAATGGGGTAGCTGAAAGGAAAAACAGAACTATCATTGAGGCAACAAAAGCAATGATACATGATCAGAGTCTACCTATGACTCTATGGGCAGAAGGATGTATGACAGCAGTATATATTCAAAATAGAATCCCTTATCAGATCCTAAAAAAAATTACTCCAGAAGAAGCCTTCGTCGGAGTGAAGCCTGAGATTGGACACTTCAGAATATTTGGATGTCTAACGTATCTTCATGTACCCAAAGAAAGGAGATCCAAGCTAGAACCTTCAGGAAGGAAGGGCGCATTTGTTGGATATAGTGAATCCTCAAAAGCTTATCGAATCTACATTACTGGTCAGAGACAAATTGAAGTAAGCATAGATGTTACTTTTGAAGAAGTAGCCTTCCAGAAATCCAGAGAAGCTCAAATGGAAATTGATAGTGAGCCAATCCCTTCTCCTCCTTCAACAATTCAGATGGAGACAGATATTATTCCAGATGATCCAACAACTCCAGTTGATCCAGTTGTTACAGTCGATTCAATTGCTCCAAGCAACATACCCAGAGATATTACAATTGGACATAGAAGGCCTGCTTGGGCTCGACAAACTCTACAAGAAGCAGAAGGGCATAAAGCCCCACAAGGAACAACTAAAGAGAGCAAAAGACCAAAGAGATTCTCAAGCTACCTTTCAACCATGACCCACATTATTGACTCAGAGCCAACTTGTCATGGAGAAGCTTCAGGTGAACAAGTATGGAAAGATGCCATGACTGAAGAATACCAATCTATATTAAAAAATGACGTATGGGATGTTGTTCCAAGACCAGAGGGAAAGTCTGTAGTGGTTTCCAAATAGATTTATAAAATCAAACATGTTGCTGATGGAAGCATTGAAAACTACAAAGCAAGATTTGTGGCCAGAGGGTTTTCACCAGGGTTACTTGGACGAGGAGGAGTGTGACAAGATACGACAACAATTGAGTCAGTACATGCTTGGCCAAGGTTCCTTTGGGACCAACCATGCCTTAAGAGATCGAGGGAATTTGAGTTCTCTTGCGTGGTGGAATGTTTATGGTGGTGGCACCCCACAGCTCCAATGTTTGGCAACACTGGTGCTTTCACAGGTGGTGAACACTTCTTCTGCAGAGAGGTGTTGGAGCACTTACAGTTTCATCCACAACGTCAAAAGAAACAGGTTGAATGCAGGTCGGGTAGCGAGCTTGGTTTATGTTCATTACAACTTGCGATTGTTGTTCCATTACTAAGAGGAGGCAAAGGAGGATGAAAACTTGGAGCGTTGGGACAACCATCCAGAGGAGGGAAATTTGGAGGATGGGGTAATGCTTTTAGAACAATCGGAGAATGCACTTTTTGATGATGATGATCATGCTGAGATGCCACTCCCAGCTACTACCCAGTCCTTGGTCCCCCCGTTCAAGACTCCAGCAGCAGGGGCTTCATCTTCATCTATACATTCTGCACAGTTTCGTCCTTCTCAGGATCCTTCACTACCACCACGTGGAGGCACAGGTGCCAATCGTGTTGGTGGAAGGAGGATGGGATAGTTGTTTGATGTTTCTCCTTTTTCATTACTTTACATGTCAGTCTATAGATGATAGATTCATAGCATTTAGCAACTAGACTCTAGAGTCTCGCATAGTTTAAACTTTATTGTTTTGGACCTTTCGATCTTCATAATTCAGTGCAGATGGCCTATTTTGTAATCATAACTATTTGGTCATGACTCATGTTATTGTTGACAGTTGTCAGATGACTGATTTCATTCCATAACTTAATGGTCTACTTTCTATTATATGGCTTAAAAATTTGTATGTTGGTTTGTAAGTTTGTAATTGCTAGATTTTAGATGGTTGATGCTCGAATGATTACTCATTGATGTACTACTACTTACTACTATGGATGCCATTTTAATGTTACAATGTACAAATATGCATGTTTTCATACATTCTGCAACTAATCTGTCTTTCTGCATGTTTTTTTTAATATAAACGCAATATATATATATATATATATATATATATAGATATATATATATATATATATATATATAATAGATGCTTCTGGGACGCTTCGCTACCGAGGATTTTTTGAAAATGACGCTCTCGACGCTTTGCTTCCTAAAAACGCTCCTGCTTTGCTCTACGCTCTGGCAACATTGGTTTTCACAAATAGAGGGAGTTGAATATGACGAGACTTTTGCACCAGTAGCCCGATACACCTCCATCCGATCTATCATTGCACTAGTTGCTTCCATGGGTTGGAAGCTACATCAGATGGATGTAAAGACAGCCTTTCTCAATGGTGAAATTGCGGAAGAAGTTTATATTTAGCAACCAGAAGGATTCGTTGTACACAACGAAAGATCTCATGTATGCAGGTTGAAGAAAGCCCTATATGGCCTAAAGGAAGCACCACGTGCTTGGTACGAGAAAATGGATGGATTTCTGATGAGTTTGGGCTTCAACAAAAGTGCTGCTGATCCAAACCTATATTATCACATTGATGGAAATGAGTGTTTGATTTTGGTCCTATATGTGGATGACCCTTTCCTCACCGATTCAGAGAGACTCATTGCTGAATGCAAACAAGCATTGACTGCAAAATTTGAAATTAAGGATTTGGGCTTGATGCACTACTTCTTGGGACCAGAAGTATGGCAGAGAAACAAATGAGATTTTCTTGAGTCAAGGAGAATATATTATGGAGATACTGAAAAAGTTTGGCATGACATAATGTGTTAGGATATTTAGACACTTAGGAGTTAGTTAAGATCTACTTGGTCTAATATGTCGTTAGGTAAAAGTGTGTTTCTTTAGTATGCATTAGTATGCATTTGTAGTTAGGAAATCCGACGGTCACGATATGTTCCCGACATAGAGTGATCCGACGGTTCATACTCTCCTCGATCTTAACGGCCATTGATCCGTGGCTGAACATCCGATTGGTCCATGATCTCTATTTAAAGAGCATGGAGGGTCATTTGCCGATGATCGATTGTGAGAAACTCTCTTGTAAAATCTCTTTGTAATTTTTTCCTTTGCATTAATAAACTGCTCCAAGTAGCTGCGTTGGCTAGGGCCGTGGATGTTTCCCCGTTGGGGTTTTACCACGTGAAAACATCGGTGTGTTGATCTTTGATCTGGTTATGTGAGTGGTTACTGAAGGTGTTCGTCCTCTGTTGGAATATCTGTGTTGTCGAACATGGTATCAGAGCCTGTTTGAAGACCTGCTCCTATTGTAGATCGAGATCGTGAAGTTGAGTTGCCTCATCTCCATTTTCTGGCATTTTCGTACATTTCTGGGTTGAGAGGATTGTTCCATTGCGTCTGAAGCACTCGTTTCATTCAGGAACACTTTTCGTTTCACTCGAAAAGGTTTTCGTTTCACTCAAAAAGGTTTCCGTTTGCCCAAGATACGGCCATTACAGTCAGATCCAGAGGTATAAAGCCTGAATACGCATTTTTTAAATTTCTGTAAAGTTTTATTTTGATTTTATTTCGGTTTGTATTTTTTATTTTCGGGTTGCTACTCTTTTAGATCTGTGTATGCTCTTTGCCCTGCGCCCTGTGCGATCTTGACAAATCAAAAACAGATAGGAAAAGGTGCATCTTCCGGGTAAGCTAAGCGAGATCTAACCCTTGTCATCGAGAAGTGAATTTTTTTTCTTGTGTGAAAAGAGTTTTTGACTGTCTTCCACAACAACAACAACAACAACACCCCCAATCCTCCTTCTGAACATTACAATATGTTTTGCTAGACCATTTGGTTAAAACTTGCCTTATTAAGTAAGAGGTCTTGAGTTCAAGTCTCTCTTTTGTTACTTTTTTTGAAAAAGTTCATGCTAAAAATTGTAAAGTGCATTTCACTTCAAGTATAAAAGTGAATCACTATAAGTAGTTTTATATTTTATTTTAGAGTTATTTATTTTACATGCAACTTTTTTGTTATAAGGTAACTTCATTGTAAAAGTGATCCCCACTTCTCTTTATAAAAGTGGGTCACTTCATAAAGTAGCTTACACTATCACGTGGTTATTTGGTTATCGTTTATGCCTTTTTTAAAAAGGGCATAACTCACATCGGAAGTCCGTTTTCAGTGTTGTTTTTTTTAAAACCGCATAACTTTTTGAGATCTTTCCATCCAGATCATTAGTTTCAGTTTTTAAATCCACATTATCTGCATATTGAATATGGCTTCTACAAGTAATGTCTTGCTTACCAGCAACACCTACTTCCAATGGAAATCCCATATGGAAGAATTATTAAGAAGTAAAGGCCTGTACTGGATTACCTTGGGAAAAGAAACAACACCCACTGATAATGATAAGAAAGCCAAATGGGATAATAGGAATGACGAAGCACGTGGACTAATCATAATGTCCATCTCTCTTGATTTAAGGTACCACCTTCAAGGAATTGATGACCCCGAAGAAGCTTGGAACACGATTGAATATGTGTTTGGTAAACTCAATATTATTCGGGCACAACAGTTAGAAAATCAAATACTGACCTTGAGTCCAAGTGATTTATCTTGCCTTGGAGACTATCTATCTAAGTTTAAAACACTCAGAATTTTATGTGAAGAATGTAAGATAAAAATGGAGGAAGAGCGTTGCATATATCTTATTCCTACAAAGCTAAGTAGTGCATATTCTGTGTTTGTATCTACCTTTTATGCCATGAAAGAGGCTCTAGGGAAAGCTTTTGTAAAACCCACTCTTGAGTCCTTTTGTGCTTCTTTGATTAGAGAGGAAGATAAGCTTGTACAACTTGGAGTGATCAACACTGCAAGTACCTCCAACAAAGCCTTAGTTGCCCAACAGAAGGATAAACCCAAGTATCCCAAGAAGCAACATCCTCGCTACAACAACAAACAACCTAAGGGTCCCAAACCCGCTCAGACAACTTCAGCTCCTAATGGTGACAAACGAGCAAAATATAAAAGTAAGAATACTAACAGACATTGCAACTTTTGTGATCAAGATGGTCATGATGAGTCCAAATGTTTCAAGAAGATAGCAGCCTTAGAAGCAGCGATGAAGAAGCACAACATCAGTATTGATTCTTCTTCTCCTTCTTCTTGTCACGGACATGCACTTTCTGCTTCTGGTTTTTCCTTCAATACACCTTCTACTACTACTTCTTCTTTTGATGAGTGGCTTATTGATTCAGGAGCATCTTATCATATGGCTAAGGATAAAGTCATATTTTCTTCTCTAAATGAATGTAACACCAAGAAAATATTTGTTGTTGATGATAGATCTCTTAGTGTTGTAGGATTTGGAACAGTTCAGGTAGAAAATGGTCATTTCAATGATGTATTATGTGTTTCAAATCTTTCTTGTAACCTTCTATTAGTGTATCAAATCACTCATTCAGGTGAAGTTAAAACCGTCGAGTTTTCACCTCACCAAGTTGTAATCAAGGCTCTAAAAGATCCTAAGCATGTTCTTTCAACTGGAATTGTTGATGATATTACCAGGTTGTACAAGTTTGACAAATTTGGGTCATCATCTTTTTCATCAGTTTTTGTTGCTCATAGCGATGACTTGAGCAAACTTTGGCATGAGCGGTTTGGTCATCTAAACTATCGCTCATTGCAGCAATTATGTAATCAACAGATGGTGACTGGTCTTCCTCTTGTTTCATGCAAAGATGGTGTTTGTGCTGGTTGTGTTCTCGACAAACATCATCGAGACAGTTTTGACAAACGTGCCTCTTGACACGCCTCGGGTCCTTTGCAGCTTGTTCACAGTGATTTGTGTGGTCCACTTTCTTCTCCTTCTTTTTCTGGGTGCAAGTATTTCTTAACTTTCATTGATGACTTTTCCAGACGTACTTGGGTTTACTTTTTAAAACTCAAGAGTGAAGTTTTTGACAAGTTTTTGGCTTACAAGGCCCTTGTAGAAAAGCAATCTGGGCATCAAATTCAAAGGTTAAAAACAGATAATGGAGGCAAATATGTGAACAGTAATTTTACAAGCTATTGCACTACATAGGGAATCCAAATGCAACACACTATTCCATATACACCACAACAAAATGGTGTTGTTGAGAGAAAGAACCGCACATTAAAAGAAATGGCTAATTGTATGATCCAATCTAAGGGATTAAGTCTAAAGTATTGGGCGGAAGCCATCAACTATGCAAATTACATAGTAAATCACACTCCCACAAAGGCTCTTAAAAATATAAC
>JASDQU010243568.1:18583-54699 GCA_032191745.1 Picea mariana
AACCCTCATGGGGCAGAAAACCCAACAAAACTTTCTTAATATAGATAGCCAATACAATGCCAAGAGATAACTCAAACAAGTACATAAAGTCCTCTCCTAAAGATGTGCCTCTCTCTCTCTCTCTCTTCTCCAATTGTAGTTCCAAAACTTGTCTCTCAATGAACAAGTGAGTGTGTGTCTAAGTGAGGCGCTAGCCTCCTTGATTATACAAGACTAGCACGTGTGGGAGTGTCCTTTCACTGGCAGGGTCGACTTCTTCTTCTGGGTGGTTATAACCACCTTTATTATATTCCGGGGCCTCTTTGATATATTCTGGGGCCAACTTCTTCTTTTGCCTATTACAATTATATTATGACCAATCCGCAAAAGGGGATTTGGTCCTTTTACAATAGCCGACATGATCGATCCACAATGGGGATTGATCCAATGAATAATATATCAAATAATAATAAGAATACACTTTGCAATTACATTATTTCAACACTCCCCCTTAACAAGAAGGGTATTCTATAGCAGCATCAGATGAGAGAGAGGCCTTTATCATCAACAACATCAGGAGGACAACATCATCAATATCATCTTGGAACACTGACTGGCATATCTATAAATCAATGGAAGTTTTCTTCATTGGCAACATCATCATTCTCAAAGGAATGCAATCATCATCTGCATCAATATGTATTAGTATAAAACTAATACATCATCATCGTCACAACACGAGGCTGGCTCATCATACTACAGGACTGGCTTTACGTCACAACTGTTAAGCTGGAAGCTCAGTACTCGTCTTGCTTTACGTCACAACAATCAAGTTAGAAGCAAGATACTAGACTGGCTTTACGTCACATCTTCTCAAGCTGGAAGCACAATACTAGTCTCATCTCATCGTCTTGCTTTACATCACAACACTCAAGCTAGAAGCAAGATACTAGATCGGCTTTACGTCACAGCTACCAAGCTGGAAGCACAGTACTAGTCTCATTTTAACGTCTTGCTTTACGCCACAACACTCAAGCTGGAAGCAAGATACTAGACTGGCTTTACATCACAGTTATGAAGCTGGAAGCACAGTACTAGTCTCATCTCATCATCTTGCTTTACGTCACAACCATCATGTTGGAAGCAAGATACTAGACTGGCTTTACGTCACAGCTGTCAAGCCAGAAGCACAGTACTAGTATCATCACATCTTCTTGCTTTACGTCAAAACCATCAGGTTGGAAGCAAGATACTAGACTGGCTTTACGTCACAATTGTCAAGTCGGAAGCACAGTACTAGTCTCATCACATCTTCTTGCTTTTCGTCACAGCAATGAAGCTAGAAGCAAGAGATGTTTCATCACAACAACTACTCCCCCTTTCAAGGAAGGTCTTTTTGGACTATACCAAGCTTATTTCGGAAGTGCTCAAACTTTACATGAGATAGAGGCTTGGTCAACACATCAACAACCTGTTCATCCGTGCTAATGTACTGGAGTTTTAAGGCTCCTCTCTGCACCATGTCACGGATGTAATGATAACGAATCTCTATGTGCTTCGACCTGTCATGGAATACGAGATTCTCTGTCATCTTTATGTTGTCACATAGGATCGTGGTTGCTTCCATCTCTAGGTCAAATAGGCCGGTCAACAAATTTCCAAGCCATATAGCTTCGCAGTTGGCAGAACATGCAACAATGTATTCTACTTCCGCTGTGATGAGAGTAATGCTGGATTGCTTCCTACTTTGCCTCGAGATCATGGCTGATCCCAAATTGAAACAACATCTCGAAGTGCTTTTTCTGTCAGAAACACTTACTGCCCAATCTGAATCAGTGTACCCACTCAATGTGAAATCATGATCTGCATCATAATTGAGACCACAATCTAATGTACCCTTGAGGTACCTCATCACATGTTTTGCAGCCACAAGGTGAACATGTCTGGGTTCTCCCAGAAACTGACTCAAGGTGTTCACGACAAAACAAATGTCTGGTCCGGTGTTCGTCAGGTACATCAACGATCCAATAATCTGTCTATATAGTGTGGCATCAATCAATTCTGATGAAGTATCGACCAACAACTTCAACATCGTTTCCATGGGTGTATTCATGGGCTTGCACTCTAACATGTCGAATCTCTTCAAGATTTCGACTGCATACTTCCCTTGTTTAAGGAAGATCCTCTTTGGACTCTACCATACCTCAAGACCTAAGAAATAGTGCATTAGGCCAAGGTCTTTCATCTCAAATTCTGGAGCGAGTCTCTTCTTACATTTGGTGATGAGCTTTTCTTCTCTAGTTAAGAATAAGTCATCCACATATAGCAATAGTATCACTGGCTCATCGTTCATAACCTTGAAGTAGAGGTTAGAATCTGCTTTACTCTTGGTAAAGCCTAAGTTCGTTAGAAAGCTGTCTATTTGACCATACCAAGCTCTAGGAGCTTGCTTCAATCTATACAAGGCTTTCTTCAACTTGCAGACATGAGACTTTCTGTCTTCAACTTCAAATCCTTGAGGTTGCTCTATATACACTTCCTCTTCGATAACACCATTTAGGAAAGTTGTCTTTACGTCCATCTGGTGTAACTTCCACTTCATCTTAGCTGCAAGGGCTATGATGGTTCTGATCGAAGTGTATCTAGCTATAGGAGCGAATGTCTCTTCATAGTCAATGCCTTCTTTTTGAGAAAAGCCACGAGCTACAAATCTTGCTTTATACTTCTCAATACTTCCATCAGCAACATGTTTTATTTTGAAGAGCCATCTAGACGATACCACATCCTTGCTATTTGGTCTGGGAACTATTTTCCATACATCGTTCTTTATTATGGATTGGTATTCTTCTGTCATGGCATCTGCCCATTCTTTCTTCTGAATGGCTTCTTCAAAGCAGGTAGGCCCCTTTTCTAGGAGATCACACATCAAAGCCATATAACTGAAGAATGGCTTAGGTTTCTTCACATGTCTCCTGGTTCCTTTGGGAACACCATATTTCTCTCCATCTTGAATAAGCTCTCTAGCCCAATCTGACTTTCTTTTATGGGAGATTGTCATCGGAGGAGGTTCTTGAAACTCTACTACGTCATGGTCTTTTAGAATTTCCTCATCAGGGGAAGTTACGACTTCCCTTACTGGTTCAACAGCTCTGGGAACCTTCGTCATTGATTCTGCAACTCTAGGGATTACGGGTTCCTCTTCATATACCTCTTCAAGCTAGCATTTTCTCGATTTCTTGAGCGCTGCATCTTCATCAAAGGTCACATCCCTGTTGATCTCAATGTGGCGGTGACTTGGTATATAGATCCTGAAGGTCTTGGAGACCTCACAGTATCCCACAAATATTCCCTTCTTTCCTGAGGGTTCCAGATTGTTTCTTTTCTCTTTCGGTATATGTATAAATACTGGGCAGCCAAATATTTTGAGATGGCTTACCTCTGGCTTTTTCCTGGTGAACATCTCTTCTGGGGTCTTGAACCCAAGTGCACTATGGGACAATCGATTTTGCACATATACGACTGTCATTGCTGCTTCTGCCCATAAGCACATAGGAAGATCTTGATCGTGGATCATGGTCTTCACGGCTTCCATTATCGTTCTGTTCTTTCTTTCAACGACACTGTTTTGTTGAGGATTATAGGGAGTAGTGAGTTCCCTCTTGATCCCAACATCTTTGCAGAAGTTCACAAACTCTTTTGAGGTGTATTCTCCTCCATTATCTGACCTGAGTATCTTGATCTTTCTTTCAGAAAGATTCTCTATCAAGGCTTTGAATTCCTTGAACTTGCTGAACACTTAATCTTTAGATTTCAAAAAATACAACTAGGTCTTACGAGAATAATCATCAATGAATGATACATAGTATACATACCCACTCATGGAGGACGATGGCATTGGGCACACACATCTGAATGGATGAGTTCTAGGACTCCTTTTGCTTTGCTGTCTCTTTTCGGAAAGCGGTTCTTGATGTTCTTCCCTTGTACACATCCATTGCATACGCCTTCATGATCAACCTTGAGTTCTGGTAAACCTGTGACAACTTTGCATATGTATGGTAGCGCCTTGTAGTTAATGTGAGATAATCCTCTATGCCAAAGTTCACATGAGTTATCAGTGGCGTGGGTCATGGCAGCCTCTGAGTGACCCTTTAGCTTATACAAGCCATTTTCTTCACTTCCAATGATGTTTGCTTGATTTAAGGTTTCTTCTTTAGCCCACATAAGAACTTCTCCATCTATAAAGGCAATTCTGAAGCCTTTCTTTTCTAAAGCTGAAATGGAGAGTAGGTTCTTTGTCAAACCTAGTACATAGAGTACGTCCTTCATCTTCATTGAATTCCCTGAATTCAGTTTGTAGTTTGATTCTCCCACTCCCTTGATGGGATATTGGTAATCATCTCCAAGTGTCACTTTCTGAGAAAACTTCTTTTCTGAAATGTAAGAGAGAATATCTCTTTGTCCTGTCATGTGCTTGGAGGCACCACTATCAATGAGCCAAGTGTCCTTTCCAGGTGTTACCGATCCTGAGAGGGCCGAGATTAAGACATGTTCTTTAATTTGTTCTCTTAACATCTTTGTAGGTGGTTCTTCATCTTCAACTGCATGGGCATGGTGCCTCTTTTGTTTCCTCTTGTATTCTTCTCGTCTAGCTGGACAGAATTTTGCAATGTGTCCCATCTTGTCACAATGGTAGCATTGTACAGATGAGTAATCTCTTTCCTTTCGTTGTCCTCTCTTTTGAAATGTCCTTGGATGAGATTCTTTATGGTTGAATTTGTTTTGGGGTTGAGACTCTTTGTAAGTCTCTTTCTAGAAGTAAGACTTCTTTCTTCCTCCTTTAGTGTGAGTAGCTAGGGCTCGATCTTCATCTCTTGCTAGTAAAGCCTCTCGGTTAGCTACTCTTGTTTCTTCTTGGATGCATTCTTCCCATAGACTGTCAAACTTTAGTTTCTCTGTTCTGGCACAAATCGTTTGGATGAATGCATCCCAAGGTCTTGTGAGACCATTTAGGGCCGTCATTATAAGTTCGTCTTCGTCTATAGTATCTCCAATTGCTTCTAGTTGTTCTTTGAATTGGGATATTTTGGAGAAGTATTCTTGGATTGATTCTCCTTTCTGCATTCTTGTATTCTTGAGCCGAGTTCTAAGATTCATCTTTCGGTTTATGTTCTTTCCTTCATATAGTTTGTTAAGGGCATCAAACATTTCTTTCGAAGTCTTCTTTGATGACACATAGGGAATCAAGTGGTTTTTGATTGAATCTACGATGATTCTTTTGGCCCTGATGGTGTCCTTTTGGTGCTTTGCTTTTTCTGCAGCATCGACGGGCTCCGACACTTCTTCTTTGACGAATCTTGCTGGGTCATTCTTTTCAAGAATGAGACCAATCCTAAACTTCCGGGCACAAAATTTTTCCACACCTTCTAGCTTGTCAACAAGCTTAACGCTTGCAGACATCTTTTACTTGAAGCTAGGAAAATGTCCAAAAATGAAAATGTTCAAAAGCAAATTCTGAACTTAACAGGAGGTGTGCTTTGTTGAGGCGAGTAGCCTGGTGTGCTTGGATTCGAGAAAATCCAACTTTTACCCCTCCAAACTTGATCTGCGGATTTCTAGACTGGTGCTTCTGGTTTTCTGGTACCTCTAGTACTTCTGGTTCTCTGGTTTTCCGGTACTTCTGGTAATTTGTGAAACTAGGGTTTCACTTTCCGGGAGATCTAGCCACTGAAAAGGTGCGCTGAAGGTGCCAAAATGATCCTTGGGGGAGGGCGCACTTTTCTAGATGGTTTTAGGGTTGAATTACCTCTCCAACAAAAAACCCTAATTTGCATATACGACAATAGTGACGTTTTTCACTTTTCTCTTGTGAAAGATGCTCTCTTCAGCTTGGCTCTGATACCATGTTAATGTTTAAGCCATTATTATAGTTCTTTGCATTTCAATGAATAACAACAGCGTAAGATAAGATCACTGAGAAATACACAATCACAAGAGACGCATCATTTATCCTGGGAAACCCTCATGGGGCAGAAAACCCAGCAAAACTTCCTTAATATAGATAGCCAATACAATGCCAAGAGATAACTCAAACAAGTACAGAAAGTCCGCTCCTAAATATGTGCCTCTCTCTCTCTCTCTCTCTCTCTCTCTTCTCCAATTGCAGCTTCGAAACTTGTCTCTCAATGAACAAGTGAGTGTGTGTCTAAGTGAGGCGCTAGCCTCCTTATTTATACAAGACTGGCACGTGTGGGAGTGTCCTTTCACTGTTAGGGCCGACTTCTTCTTCTGGGTGGTTATAACCACCTTTATTATATTCCGGGGCCTCTTTGATATATTTTGGGGTCGACTTCTTCTTTTGTCGATTACAATTATAATATGACCAATCAACAAAAGGAGATTTGGTCCTTTTACAATAGCCGACATGATCGATCCACAATGGGGATTGATCCAATGAATAATATATCAAATAATAATAAGAATACACTTTGCAGTTACATTATTTCAACAATTGCAGCTATGTGAGACATTCTCCAACTTACAAACCTGAGAGATGTTGATGATTGCAGCTATGTTAGACATTCTCTAGCTTACAAACCTAAGAGAAAGCCCCTGAGAGGGGTGTGTGGTTCCTATCTGAGACATAGTTGGAACGTAGAGATGACCTCGTCCTTACAGAGAGTTGAGAAGAACTCCAGATGATTCTCCTGTGTAATGCAATGAAAAAGGAGATCTGCAGAGTTGGATGTGCCTGTGGCTGAGCATAAGGTGAACGTGTGAAATCCCAAAGTGCTGGGTGCATCGTCATGAGAATAGAAATAAAGATGATGTATTAGCCTCCTCTAAGTAGAAGAGTTGATGAGAAACTCCAGATGACTCTCCTGTGCAATGTAGTGGTCCAGTAGATTTGTTGAGTGGACGTGCCTGTGGACGAGCGCAGGTGAACGTGATCCTAGTGGCTGAGCACTAGTGAAGAAGTGGTTTTTCTGTGTAATGTAGTGAGCCAGTGATATGGGCATCCCTATGGATGTGCCCCTAGTGGATGAGCACTAGTGGGTGTATAAGATCCCTTGCTATATTGTTCAAGAGTCAGACTTGCCTGTAACCCTAATTGTAATGTAAAGGGTACAGGTCGGCCCCATCTTAATGTGATTAATAATAAATGTAAAAGATAATTAATTTGGTTAATATTAATTATATTGTGAACTAGTGAGGTCGACCTTGTTGTGCCAATAGACACTTCTGTTGACAGGTTCAGTCTAGTATAAGTAAAGGTAAATTCCCCATTGAGGAATCATATCTTTCACATGAGTTTGGAAATTTCAGCAAATACATCTTCTTCGGAAAAATGCGCACCTCTCTTGGGCGCTAGTCTTCTAGGGTTTGAGCACCCTCTTGTGTGCTAGGTCTTATTGGTGGTGAAGGTCTTTCTCTTGAAGAATATAACAAACAATTTGGTTGGGTTTTCTTCCCTTGTTGAGAAGGGTTTCCCAGGATACTTCTTGTGTTCTTGTGCATGGTGTTTCTTCTTGTGATCTTGGTTGCTGCAACATTATTGTTTATGGTTAAGACAAATGCAAAATTGGAATGAACTACATGCTTAACCTAGCTTATTGAAAAATCAACATTAAGCACTCTTGGGTCACTTTTTATGGTCCAAATCTGCAATTTTCTGCATTAAATATTTTATTTCAGGTTCTGGACATTCAGGACAGCAACAAGTTTGTCCATTTACAACCATAAACAAGTGGTAATACAAGTATAACATTTATTCTTGTTTTGTATGGTAAATCTTACGCTTTTGTGGTAGGAAACGTCATTTCCCCCCACCCTAAGAGTGATTTGTGTAGTGTTGGTTTATATTTTTTGGCTATAGAATATTTATTTAAGATCTCAACACTCTGATAAGTAGCTCCAAACTTTCTCTGTATTGTAGCTTTCTTGCCCTAACCCTTGGTTGAATACTCCCAATGCATTAGGCTACTTAGGCATTGCTCTATCTAACGTATATTCAGGTGTCTAGTTGGAAGGATTGGGATACCCCCCTTGGTCTCTAGGAGCTGGCCTAAAGTTAAGGGGAGATTGTGCTTAAGGTGATAGTGGTGCTTTTCTTGTATCGTGCTATCCCGATAACATCCCCCGAAGGGCTACTCATTTGGGTGGTAACAAAGATCACTGGATTAGTCTGCATCAGAGAATCCTTGAAGATGAATAAGGGCTCTTGTTGGATCATGAATACCCATACGAGTGGTACCCAATAAATAACACAAAGTATGCTTGATTGCTTTCTAGTGACTCTCATGAGGTGCTTGTAGATATCGAGAACAAAAACTAACATCAAATACAATATTTGGTTGAGTATGAGTAATGTACAAAAGATTGCCCACTAAAGAGCGATAGATAATAGCGTCAAATAAAGGAGAGAGACAATTTGTTCAGAACTTCATCCTAGTGACAAGAGGGGTGCTAATCGGCTTACAATAGCGTTGTAGCAATTCTAGAACATATTGAGGTTGCTAAAGAGAGATATCAAAGGTAGACTAAGTAATTTTAATGCCTAGAAAGTAGTGAAGTAGATCCATATTAGTGATTTCAAATGACTTCTTGGTTGCTTGCTAGTGAAGTAGCACAAAATATGCTTGATTGCTTGGTAGTGACTCACATGAGTTGCTTGTAGATATCGAGAACAAAATCTAACATCAAATGCATTATCTGGTTGAGTATGAGTAATGTACAGAAGATTGCCCACTAAAGAGCGATAGATAATATCATCAAATAAAGGAGAGAGACAATTTGTTCAAAACTTCATCCTAGTGACAAGAGGGGTGCTAATCAACTTACAATCCTCCATCCTATAGTGTTGTAGAAATTCTAGAACATATTGAGGTTGCTAAAGAGAGATATCAAAGGTAGACTAAGTAATTTTAATGCCTAGAATGTAGTGAAGTAGATCCAGATTAGCGATTTCAAATGACTTCTGAAGCCTTAGCTTTAGTGTTGCAATTCAAGAGGTCAAGTTTTTGATCAAAATCAGATCATCCTCATAGAGCACAATAATAAGGATTTGATTATCACAACGACAAATGTAGAGATGAGGCTCACTTTCACAATTAGAAAATCCGTAGTTGATAAAAATTATGGATCTTTTCATATCAAGTGTGTGGTGCGTGCTTTATTCCATGTATAAGATAGATAAGATAAGATCATTTTATTAATGTTCGACTAATGACCACGAAAGTAGGTCAAAGGGATTGTTGAGTACAATGATGTCAATACCATGCGAGAGTACCAAAAGATCTATAAAAGGCAAAACGTAGAAAGTAAAGTGCAACAAGGTAAAGTAGTAGATAGTGAGCTCAGCTTCGAGGTATGAAGAAACCTCAACCCCAGGATCAGTCACCTGCTCTGATGGTGAAATGTAGCGTAGGTGACGATCTAAGGACAAGAGGAGCTAGAAGAAGAAGAAGAAAGGAAATGGGTTTGTCTTGTAGTGGACCCATTTCTCCTATCATCCGAGGTCAACTTAAGGAAGTTGAGTAAGGATTTCTTAAGTCAATAGACCAATGGTGTTGAATCTTCTTGAACAAATTTTGGTGGTTGTTGCATATAGATTTCTTCTTGAATCACCATGAAGGAAAGTAATTTTGATATCCATTTGATGAACCTCCCATCATTGTGAAGCAAATATAGATAGAATCATGGGGATAAATCCCTTCTTGGCAGTCAGAGCAAAGGTTTCATTGTAGTGAAACAAGCTTGGCCTTATGCTGTCAATTTGTCCAACAACACTAGATTTGGGTTTATAGACCCATTTTAAGTGAACAATATTCTTACTCTTATGTAAAGGAACCAATTCCTAGGTTTGATTTTTTATCATAGCCTCATACTTTGGTCATTGTAACTACTTCCAATTCAAGGTAGTTTTGGTCTAATTATAAGTATAAGGGTCTTTGTTGGTGTCGACCTTGGTGAGAAGAGCTTGCATGGTAAGTAAATGTCATTGAGGACCAAGGTTGCCTTTAGGAAGGAGATTGGCAGAGTTTAAAAGGGTAGTTGGCATTTTTGGAATAGATGGAGGAATATGTTCAATATTATCGAGTTGCACATCTACATATGCATTAGGAGGTGCAATCATTATAGGAGAATAGACATCAGGTGAGTCAGTAAGAGTTTCACCATCAAGGTTGTTTGACTTGTTTCTGTAGAAAGAGTGCTTGAGAAAACACTTGTTGGAGGAGAATCATCATTAGAGTGTGGTGGAGATAGATCCATTGAATTGTTTGCAAAACCTTTTTAGAAAGCAGTGGGAAAGATTTTGGTGGACTATGAATGAGAAAGGACTTCATCAAGCACCACAACCCTTCGTTCTATCACTTGACGAGTGGAGGGACCAGATTGATAATATACCTTTGAAATTTCATTATAACCTACCAAAATACAATAGTGAATTTTGGGTTCTGTTTTGTTTTTCTATGCCTTGGGGATATAGGCCTGTGCACACTTGACCCAAAAATTCTAAAATTTGAAATCGATGGTTTGGAGCCATACCATTTCTCGTATGGAGTCATACCTCGAATTACACGATTGGGAATCCGATGGATGATGTGAGTTGCATAGACAACTGCTTCTCTCTATAATTTTGGCTCCGTTTTCTTGCCTCAAAGCATACATCGAGCCATTTCCAAAATAGGTTTATTCTTCTAAACATCTAATTTGTATTCTTGTGAAAGTGTCTCATGCCAAGAGATCCTATGATCTTTGAGAGATGTTTGGAAAGTACTATTGTTATAAGCTTCTCCATGATCCATCTTGAGACACTCTATCTTTGTTTTTGTTTGATTCTCCACCAATAGTTTGAAGTCCTTGAGTATTTCGAAAACAACATCCTTGTATTGAACAATAAATGTCCATGTAAGATTGGAAAAATCATCAACAACAATAAGAAAATATTTAGCTCCCTCAAGAGATTAAGTGGCCATAGGCTCACAATTGTCACTTTGAAGCAGTGCAAGTGGTTGAGATGCATGTCTCTCTTTAAGAAAGGACTCTTGATGATGTTCCCTTAGTATTCATCCTTCACATGCACCACTAGGTGGTTTTATTTGTGGAAGTTCTTCAACTATCCGCGAACGACTCATATGTCGCAAGCGCCCAAAGTTGGTATGTCCCAAACGTTTATGCCACAACTTGTTAGTATCATTAGCATTACACACCATAGTGACAAACCCTTTTCATGTTAAAGGAGAATTGGGATTTTGCATTGAAAGAGAACTAGGCTTCCCCAACTTGTACATATGGTTGAATTGATCATAATATTCTAAGACAACCACTTTAAAACCATCACCAATGTCCTTTTTTACGCATCTATTCGTCTAGAATTCCACTTTTGTATTGGTTTGAGTGATGTGGTAAATAGAGAGATGATTGGCCCTTACTCTTGGAACATGAAGGACTTATCCAAATTTGGCAATGTTAGTGAGAACATTAACACATCTTATGTCTATACAATTATGGGTGCAACCAAGATCTACAAGTATCATTACATTTCTATGAGAAATCCTTTGAGATTAAGTGTTAGGTTGTGTTTTCCTCGTACTAGTTACACGTGGAGTTGTAGGTTCTCTTTCTTATTTTCTTCAAACACGAGTTTTATCAGCCTTCCTAATATGAGGCGAAGTATATTTTGTAGTCGATCGTTGAATTTGGTCCTTTTGAGTAATACTGTCGTTTTGAGGCATGTCTTTTTCATTTCTATTTTGTTGGGTGCATGAGATTAAAGCTAACAATATTTTTGGTAGTGCTTCATTATCAATTGTGCATATTTCGATTTTAAATGTATTGTGTTGACTTGTTCAACCTTGACCTCTTTGAACTATGTCGATGAGTTTGGACTTTTCGATGGATTTTTGTAAGTTTTAGGTTCTATCGTTGATTTGTCTCATCTTTTAGTTAGTTGATCAATCATTTTACTATGCTCATTAATTATCTTTGATGCTTTGTTGTTGTCAAACTTTGAATTGTACCCAATAGTGATTTCATTCATTGGGCTTGAATTTCCTTCATTCTTGTCCACTATTTTCAAATAGTGTAGTGACTTGTCTTCACATAAATATCTTGGAATCCATTTCTTGTCACATAAATGACAATTATTTCCCTTCATTAATTCTAGCCATTGTTTTTGGGAATCTTTGATTAACTTGTCAATTTTGTTGTCCGTATTGTTTATTAATTTGTCAAGTTTATACCTTAATTCTTTTTGTCCCTTTACCAAGTCTTTTTGTGACTTCTCAATTTGATCCATGAACAATGTGGTGCTATTGGCTTCATCTTTGTCATGATGAATCTCTGCGTGTAACTTGTCATTATTTTTCATTTTGATGTTGGTTTTTCCCTTGCGAAATCTAGGTTTAACTATTTATAATAATAATAATAATAATAATAATAATAATAATAATCTAATTTTAAGGTCACGACCAAGCTAGACACCAAATTGGTGTATGAGACCCCCTTGTTTGTGGGACAAGGGACCCCCTCCATGCAACGATTTGATTGCTAAAGTATACAGAGGTGTACATACCCTAAACCCCTCTAGATTTGAACTTGTGACCTTCGAGGAGAAAACACATGTTATATGTTATATAATAAAGTTTACTTGATATTGATAAATTTCATTTTATAAAGTAAGATGACTTGGTATAAAATGACAAAGTTAAAAAATAAAGAATGATGGGGGGTGGTGCGACTTTAGGCTAAAAGGCGTACAAAAATTAAATTGCAAAGATGATTGACTAGATTGATAGTGTCGTGTCCAAATCAAATTTGGCAGTTGATTGTACAATATTATGATTGAGAGGGCAATAGTTTATATGATTATTGGGATGCATGTAGGGTTGATAAAGGTTGTACGGATGTGACGACATGTAGTATGGACGAGAACTAAAATGGCGGTTGAGTCAAATAGTACGTTAGATGGATTTGTACAGTGTTGGCGACGACGAGTTTGCAGGATGATGTAAGTGTACAGTAGTGGATCACACAAGTTTACATGACGATTGTAAGGAATATTAACTTGAAATGGTAGTTGTGTTCTATGAATCACCTAGGTTGATGTGAATCGCAAAGAATTCATACGGAATTTGCAGTGATTAAAGCCATCTTGAACTATTCGTATTAATTGCGGTATGAATTGACAAAATTGACCAAGAATTCAGCTTTGATACAATATCATATCAATAGATTCTTGTTCGTTATTGATTGACATATATATTTCTTCAAATATGTAGAAGAATATATTGAATAATAATATGGTTGTTAAGAATCGATTATATATTGAGCCTTGTGATGGTATACTTATATGCATTGGCTGGTCACGAGGTGAATGGTGTGTGTTATTAATTATTGTTTATACTTGTCAGTATTGTGTATTTATAAACAACTCAATGTGTCCCTTCAACAGGGCATTATGGGCTTACAAAAGAAGGGCACATAGCCCAAGACGGTTATTAAGCGTACATATCAAGTTTGACTGGGTTGACCTACATCATAGCTAGTAATACAATAAAAGATTAAATAATACGGCCTTAGCCATAATTACAAGTAATAGTGATACTTGAGTTTTGACCATTTGTACAAATTATATTAATATTTCCAACATGGAGTTTTATTCCGAGTTTATTTGGCAAGTTGTAGAGATTGAGAGCTTGAGTTTTAACATTGTGTTGTTGAAGAGTAGACTATAGACTTTTTTACCAATCATCTCAGTGAATATATGTTTATAAATTTTTGTGGTAATCTTGGTGTTTGTTTCACATCTTGACCATTAAAGGTTGGTGATAGAGAATATTAGTCTAATGGTCATCATTTAATTTATTTATATAGCTTAGTGGTTTTAAGTTAGTGTTAAATAAAGTAACTTAAGATAAAATGTTTTTAGTCACATGTGCTTTTTTGATTGCGGAAAGTTAGTTTCTGCTACAATCCATCCCTTGGATGAGACATGACTTTATATCTCATTTCACATATAGAATAATGCAATCAACACTCTGTTAGTTTGTGCGATATGGTGTTATATTGCGTGTGCGTGCACATATTTTTATATACATTGCATGATGGAAGATATATTTTTGATAAGCATGCTTCTACTATTTGGATTTGATATTGACATTTAGTAATATGAATTTAGAATTTTATGAGATGAACATGACATCATGATATCTACAACATGTGTTATAAATTATGATTTTGTTCATAAATGAATTTCTTATTTGACCATTCAGAATATTCAATTCTTTCTTTATGGTACATCATATATTTTTCTAATAATTTGACTTAATCTTTATACCTTTTATAGTACTATAATCTAGACAAATAAAATACAAAAATGTAGTTTCTATTTCTATATCTTGATCTTTACAACTAGTTTTTATATTTTTCATTTATTTGTAGTCTTTATTCCTCCTTCTGAAAACTGTGGGGTGTACTCTCATTGTCTTGTAACCTTGTCCTCAAGTTCTCATTGCTAACCTTAGGTAACATTGGATTGGATAATAGTTAACCTTTTAACAAGAAGTTTCCATTTTCACGTGTTAAATGTGAGGGGTTGTGGTTTATAACACATACTTGACGAGATTTACTTCACGTGCCTAATCATGTTTTCAGTTCAACAAGGTTCATGATGCAACTAGTTACAACTGTCCATTAGTTATTCAAATTTTTCGATTAATTATTTTATTTGGCATATAATGAATTCCTCCACAATGTCAAATTTATTATCCTTGTACATCATTCATGTTGCATAAGAGATCACAAAAATTTAGTCATGTATGTCATCTTTGAAATCCTAGGAAACTCCATACATATAAAATGTTTTGTTAGCATTTTTTTTCACAATTGATGTAGATTTATTTTTAGACCATGCTAAATAAAGTCAAAATTATGTAGAAATTAATGTTGTTCTTTTGTTACTTTGTTTATAGAGGCAATGACAATTGAACTTCTTCTTTCTCTAGTAGATCTTGTAAGATGCACAAAATCTAAGGTAAGCAACACTTTTACTCGTAATGTTTTAACTATTTTGAGTAACTTTCTTCTTTTTTGCTAGTTTTAGTAGACTTTTGAATCCATTTGTATTTGAGCTACAGGAGATGTGTAAATCAAGGGTGGAAGGCATCCTTGGCCCACAATTTGAATTGCATGTTTTGTCCTCCCAACTACCTATTGTGTTGGAGGGCATTTTTCAAGCACTCAACAATGCAACTCTTTCTACTTCAGATGCTTTTGAGGTATATGATATTTTATCTTTATGTTTATTGCTTTTGTAATTGTAGTTATTGTGAATGACTTCAAAAGTTTTGTTTATTATACAAATAATTGGAGAAATCTAAACATTTAATCCTTTTAGAAAAGGTTCACTATTCAATATGATAGTTTTCTTCATATACAATTTTGAAAACTTCATGAAATGTAGATATGATCATATTGTAAAGTTTATAGTAACTTCTTGGGAGATTCCAAAGTTATATATGGGGATATATAGTTAACTCTTGTTATCGGACCTAGTTTTGGGGATCATCCCCAAAGAAATTGAAATTGAAAATTTTACTATTTTTATTTATATAATTTATATTTGAATAAAAGTTAATACGTGATGCACCCTTTTGTGCACACCCCCATACCTAGATTTTAGAACTGGTGCATCCATTCACCATGGCTACCTTGATTGATATGTAGTGAATTTATATGAAACAACTAATCTTCCTTTGCAAGTTGAACTTCCTTATGATAGACATCTTTGTACACAAGGGTGAAATAAAATAAAAACAACTATCTATCTCCTTATACAAACCATGAATCTACTGATTAGGTAGAAAGTTACGTGATAAAGAACTTGTTTGGTAGTATTGCATAAAATCACATCCAAGCATCATTAAGAGGTCATCTTGCCCATAATAATTTCACTATCGTTCTTAGTCAACAATGTATATGAAATTTGGCAACCAATCTTAGGTCACCTATATATGGTCTACTTGTCTATATTTTGAAACACCCCATGCAATGCAACTTGGAAGGCTTGCTTCATTTGTATTTTTCTTTTATCATCTCTATGGATGGTAAGCTTAAGGACAACTTATGGATTGGATTTTTCTTTCCTATTTTTTGTAGTAAATGTGAATTGTATCATGAGTAGCCTCGTTTTAGAAAATTTGGGTGCAACCTATTTGAAAGATAGTCGAGTGATTTTGTCCCTTGCTTTATACAAAAGCTTGTAGGTGTGGACAAGCCTCACATTGGAAGTATTTATACCATGCATCAATGTCTAGACTAATGGGCTAAAATCGGAATTACCGAAGCTTGTGACAAATACGCATGTTTGTTTCTACAAACACATTTAGGTGCAATTGTTAAGTGGTAGTCTTCATAGGTTCGAAGAATAGTTTTCCTACAATTGGAAAGGCTTTCACCTTGATATTATGGCCAATTTAAGTTCTTGAAAATGATTAAATAGTGAGATTTTTATTTACTTTATCAAAACATGGGAATTTATTCTTGATCTCTAGTGCTAGATTCTTGAAGAAGGTGGTGCTTGGTTATAGGTGGAGTATATAACTCGTGAGCCAAAATCGAGTTGAATACGAGGAGCAAAAGGTCCGAAATTTTAATATTTCATATGCTAGTCAAATTGCCCAATTTAAAGCGATATGTTGTCAATTATTTTTGTTAATGGATCATGTTCATTTTAAACAAGGTCTTGGAATGGGTGGATAAAACTGTTGTCATAATTGAGTTCTTGGGGTGTAAAGCAAATTCTATAGGAGCAACTTGAAAATAAGAATGGATAATTGTTGCTAATGCGACCTAGAGGATCGATAAAGCTATGTATCAAGGGCATTTATTTATGCCAAGAATGTTGATTGAAGTTAGCAAAGAGATCTATCTAGGATAGGTTTTTGATTTTTTATAATGTTGAAATTTGCTCAGACACCTATTTCAAAAGCTACATGACATGAGACTAGCATTATCAAGCTCCAAATTGTTGCTATCATGAAGCTCTATGAGAGACAAGTAGTTTAGTTTCAAACATCTGATTGTTTCTCTAACGTTGGAGTGAAGCAAGGGTGTCTCCTATCACCGAGTCTTTTTTGAATCTACATCAATGATTTTGAAGAATTTAATCATTAGAAGGCTCATGTGGAAGATAGTTACATGTTACACAATGTCTTGATCGCAAAACTTCTCTTCATTGTTGATGTGGTCCTATTAGCATATTCATTCGAGGGTTTATAGATATGGATTTTCTAGTGCATTTTTGGGACTTTGTTAATCGACGGTCAACCTTAGCAAGACTAATTTAATGCTGTTCAATGTTTCTCAGGATACTCTTTAGAAAGTTTGTTTCTTCTTTCTTCTTTCAAGGTAATCTAGTTGAGTTGTCCATAATCCAAACCTACTTGGGAGTTTAGTTTATTGGCCCTATTTTCAATTTAGAGTTGGTGTCTCAATTACACCTTTGTAAGGGGTGTGCATCACTTTATGTGCTTGAGGGACAATGTTTTTTGATACATTTGGGGATATCCCTCAAATTGCAGGCCTTGGAGATTTGGAACACTAGTTTAGGACAAGTTGATTGGGTATGTTTTGAGAGGGTCTAAACCATTATGATTTAGAGCATGATACATTGCATGCATATCAACCCTCAAAATATCGTACAAGAAAAATTTGGTGCCCATCTCATTTGTCTTGAGAATGTTTTAAGACTTGTTACCCATGTTCACAGACTTTAGACCTTGGGTGATTAAGCCTTGGGTTGAGAGAGATATCATATCTTGATCTTTGTTCCTCTAAGGTTATTGTTTCCATGGTCTTTTTCTGACAAAGGCAATGTGGTACTATGAAACCATTCCACTTTTTTATTTTTTTGGCTTCTTCATTGACTAAGTCCTTGGATCTCCCCATTAGAGAGGATATTTATTGACAATTCAATCAGATCACATTGGTTTGCCCCCTTAATGTCTTAACCCCGAGATGTTCTTCTACATTGAGCTCTTCTTCTAGATTGTTGATGGTTTCATTGTTCATCCATACTTTCTAAAGAAACACTGGTCAAATGGCCATTGGATATCCCTTGGTGGGCCGAGGGTGTATTTACATTAATTATTAGTTGATATTGATCATCATATTCTATGAGATGATAGGAGATGTTGAATTTGCTCCCTTCAAGAGATTGAGATTGAGGAACATTTCATCTTCAAATGGCCTTTTGTACTATACGATTTTGGGGAAATTTGATTGTCTATATAGAAATTTTGGTGCATCCCTTTCTACCTTTTGCTATCCATCTGAGAGATGTTTGGTCTTGTGTGTTCGAGAGGCTATTACTTCAGACAACTTACCTTGCAAAAACCTTGCGAATATATGTGATGGATGCCTTCCTTCTAGCATATTGCAACGATTGGTATTGTCAAGCGCTTGGTATTTACAATAACTAGAAAATCAACTAGTGGTAGATTTGTCATGCAATACTCTCTCATGTGAGAAACAACAAGACCACCTTGGTTCACTACTCCCCACCCTTGTCATGGAGGGACATCTTGTAGATTTTCTGAGGTCCTATGAGGCTGCCATCTAGGGTTTTTCCTTGACCTTAGTATGGCTCTAAGTTTCAACTGTGTGGCTGTCTTCTCTTGCTGTTTAGGACAACAAACAGTCACTAAACTTTCTGCTCAATATTTAATGGTTAAGTGCTCTTTTAAGGTGCCCTTGCAAGTGTTTCCTTTACTCAATGTTAGCACATGCAATATACATTAACACAAATAACACTACCTCTAGATCTTTAACTTTAAAATGTTGATCTACACTTCTAAGCATGCATAAATTTGACACAGGTATTTTTGGTCAACATGACCCTGGATAAAACCCCCTCGGGGAAAACCAATTTGGGATATATGTCTATATAATGATGATCAAAGAATGAGATACAACAAGTAATACAATACAAAGGAACTTGTATACATAGCAAGCTCCTCACGAGCCTTGCCACAAGATCCAGTGAGATATGCACCCAAGGCTTGATGTGCCCTCTCCATTTGTTGCTCTCTCCACTGAAATGAAGCGCCCTCTTTCCTCTTTGACCCAATGAAGAAATCCCTCCACATGAAGATGCTCTTCTGTGATGCCTCTCCACTGAACCTGTCAGAACTGACTTCCTCCAAGCGAAACTGCTACCAGGTAATGTGCACTCCACTCCTATGGTGCGCCCACCTCTTAGCAGATGTGATCACCATCAAATAACTGAGGCCTAAGCATCCATGAGCCCTCCATGAACCTGTGCGCCCAGGCTTTCCTCACCCTTTGCTTCTGTTCTCATCTTCTTGCCCTTCTCCAAGCTCCTTTGGTGAACATACAAGTGAATGAGCTCTCCTTTGCCCTTTGTGCCCTCCTTTAGGAAGCATAAGGAAACCTAAAAGATGGGTGGATGAGATCATCTCATCTCATCCCTAATCAATGGTTGAGAGCATCTCAACTAAATCTCAAACCAAAACCCACTTTACTTAAGTTTCCATAGTTTCCACTTTATGTCTATTAATTCACCCACTTTGTTAATTAATTGTCACTTTAGGCTAAAATGACCAAATTTCACTTTTGACTTAAATCTCCTAAGTCAAAGTGAAATTAGACACAAAGTACATAGTACAAGGTACAAAGTGCTTCCCTCATGTGTTTAGAACCTCACATACACAAGGGGGACCACTTTCCAAGGTACCCAAATCTCAACACTCCCTCTTACTGAGGAAAGTGCTCGTCACCACCAATATCATCCCTATAGTGGACATGGTTGCCTCCTGGCATATACTCGGTGAGTATGGTTGTACCCTGATCACTGAAAGTAGTCTACATAGATCTTCTCAATCTGTGTGATCTATAAATGGAACTGACTCTCCATGTATCCAAGATCACCTAGATCTCGGCATCACACCAAAGATCTACACCTTGGTCTCCCACCAAGGATTTCCACCTACTCTTGGCGTGTCACCAAGAGTCTGCCCCTCTTGGTATCTCACCAAGAGTCATCAACTTGGCCTCTCGCCAAGTAACTTCCACTTGAAGTGGATCCAGAACCTGATCTGCCCGTCTCAGAAGCTAAGTGAGGCTCTGTTATCGCACAATTTGTAGCTAGGTCAAATGACTATAAGATAGAAGGCCAAACTGGCGTAACAGGAACCTATCCCACCCAATGTCACCACGATGGGGAGGTTCTTTCTCTTTAGGGAGGTTAGGCCCAGGGGAGACATCCCCGGTAACCTGGAGTTTTGAAGAGGCAAAAGTTTAAAAGTCAAAAGTAAAGTTCCCCCTTCACAGGTCACCACCAAAACAAATAGTTCCGACTAAACAACCAATAATGAAGTGAAGGCCCAAAGAAGAACACCTGCTCGGAACAAAGCAATAGCAAACCAATATATGCAAGCTATGATTCAATGGGTTAGTACTTCATAAGACTATTTGATATAAGCAATTATGGCAATGAATATTGACGAAGTCAATGTTTATCGATATAGCAATGCAAATAATATCACTTCCTCAATAAATATTGAAATGACCTGGCATTCAATGTAACAAATCAACACATCATCAATTAATGCCTAAATCATCATTCAATTGCTCTTAAAACAAGACGTTGCTGCATTTACCTTTTGGGCCTTTAGCCCCTTCTTCCCACGAGATAAGGTGCAATCCTACAAACAGGTCAACCCAATGCCCGGACAAGGGGAATGGGACAAGTGAGTGGGAGATAAGATGAAATAGTGGTGCTATGATGGGAGCGGACGATGGCTTTTCAGAAATCCCCCAGTGGCAAACCCAGACCTATGGGCACAAGCTTGCTAGGATACCCTGTCAATCTCCCAGAGCATGGTCAAGTGGGCTAATGTAAGATCCAAGCGGTTGTTAGAGATAAAAGGAATCAGATGCATACATTTAAAGGTTTTAATGATCAAAAGTGACCAATACCATGATACCTGGACCAATTACCTCATGAAGCAAGAACCTCGTCTGATACAAGACCAAGCCAATGGTGATGGATGCTGCTGCTGTTGACAAGATAAAGATGATGGAAGAAGAAAAGGATGGGCTCTCCAGGGCCATGCTCAGGTCAATCCTGCTCTCGATACTCCATGTCTAGGACCTGTGGGCCTTGAGACATGATCTCCTGGTTATCTCTAAAAATCAGGGATAACAGGCTCAAGCCTCCGTGGTGCCCTGCTGCTCCTCCTCATTAACCTCTGATGCTCTGAAGCTGTAGCACCAACTCTCTGTTTGCCCGATTGATCTGAAATTGAAGCTATACTGGGTGGACCAGTCACCCACTCTGAAGATGTCCAGGGACATTGAGTCTGATCTCCCTCTGAATCACTGCTGTGAGTCAGTCTGTCCTCATCAACTCTGTCTACGCATCTAATGCTGGATGGTGTAATAGCAGACAAGGTAGTCACGAATGCACACTCTCTCGCAAACTGATCACTGAACTGTATCTCCTCTGTTGTCGCTGCTGACACATCCTGCTGCTTCTTCTTCTTCTTAGGACACTGTCCTGCACAGTGACCCATCTCTCCACAAGCAAAGCATCTCACTGTGCTCATGTCTCTCTCCCGCCCACTGCTGCTGCTGCTCTCTCCTCCCTGTGGTGGGGCCCCAAACTTGGAACCCTGTCGACCTCCTCGATCGGTCTTCTTCTTGCCCTTTGACCAAAGAGCAAGGTCCTCAACACCCGAAACTGACTGCTACTGCTGTCCAAAAGCCTCGGCTACAAGCCTAATCTCCTCCTGGACGAAGTCATCCCACATCCTCTCCCATGTAGGCATAATCTCCTTGGCAACAATGCCGTGTACGAATGGACCCCAAGGTTTGGTGAAGCTATTCATAGCTGTCCTCACCAAAGAGTTAGGGTTCACCACCTCTCCAACGGCTCCAAGCTCGTTTCTGATCTGGGTGTATCTACCAAGGAATGAAGTAACCAACTCATCCTAGAGCATGCGAATTTTCCTTAGTCGATCATGAAGAACCAGCTTCTGGTTCTAATTAGAGCTCTCGTACAACTTGCATAGAGATGCCCACATCTCGTATGCATAGGTCTTCCCAGTCAAATGTGGAATAATATGATCTCGAACCGCATCACAAATGGTCCTCTTTGCCTTATTGTTCCTCTTCCTGAATTCTGCCAACAAGACTGGGGCAGTAACAGGAATAACGGGAACAACCGCCTCAACTATATCCCATAGTTCGAGGTCCTCTAAGACAAAGACGATCCTTGCTTTCCAAGGCGACCAATTGCTAGCCTTGGCTAGCCTGTCCTCCACATGCATTTGAGATACTGACATGTTTGTCACACTATGCTCACTTTGATGCTCCAAATGGAAAGGAACGCTGCCTCACTCTTGTCAACACAGGTGTGAAAAGAAGCAAGCGAAACCCTGACCTCACTCCTAGCAAGTAGGTGTGAAAAGAGGTCGTACACTATAGCCTCACTCCTGTCCACGTAGGTGTGAAAAGAGGCTGTCCACAAGTGTCAAAAATCAGCCCAACAAATTTGCCCACAACTGTCCATAAACACTCTCAACTAGCTGTCCAAAATCTGCCCTGAGTTGTCCAACTAGCACTAAATGAGAGGTACCTTCAGATCTGAAGTTTACTCACTGTTTTGGACTGAAAACTTGCTGTCCAAAACAACCAACAAATCTGATATAAAACCTCACAAAACTGCCCACAAAAGTGCTCCAAAAGCAGCAAGTCTAAGCCACCTTTGGCTCTGATACCATGTAGATTTTTTGAGGTCCTATGAGGCTGCCATCTAGGGTCTGTCCTTGACCTTAGTATGACTCTAAGTTTCAACTGTGTGGCTGTCTTCTCTTGCTGTTTTTAGGACAACAAACAATCACCAAACTCTCTGCTCAATATTTAATGGTTAAGTGCTCTTTTAAGGTGCCCTTGCAAGTGTTTTCTTTACTCAATGTTAGCACATGCATTATACATTAAAACAAATAACACTACCTCTAGATCTTTAACTTTAAAATGCTGATCTACACTTCTAAGCATGCATAAATTTGACACAGGTATTTTTGGTCAACATGACCCTAGATAAAACCCCCCGGGGAAAACCAGTTTGGGGTATATGTCTATATAATGATGATCAAAGCATGAGATACAACAAGTAATACAATACAAAGGAACCTGTATACATAGCAAGCTCCTCACGAGCCTTGCCACAAGATCTAGTGAGAAATGCGCCCAAGGCTTGGTGCGCCCTCTCCCTTTGTTGCTCTCTCCACTGAAATGAAGTGCCCTCCTCCCTCTTTGACCCAATGAAGAATTCCCTTCACAGGAAGATGCTCTCCTGTGCTGCCTCTCCACTGAATGGTCAGAACTGACTTCCTCCAAGCGAAATTGCTACCAGGTAATGTGCACTCCACTCCTATGGTGCGCCCTCCTCCTAGCAAATGTGATCACCATCAAATAATTGAGGCCTAAGCATCCATGAGCCCTCCATGAACATGTGCGCCCAAACTTTCCTCACCCTTTGCTTCTGTTCTCATCCTCTTGCCCTTCTCCAAGCTCCTTTGGTGAACATACAAGTGAATGAGCTCTCCTTTGCCCCTTGCGCCCTCCTTTAGGAAGCATAAGGAAACCTAAAAGATGGGTGGATGAGATCATCTCATCTCATCCCTAATCAATGGTTGAGATCATCTCAACTAAATCTCAAACCAAAACCCACTTTACTTAAGTTTCCATAGTTTCCACTTTATGTCTATTAATTCACCCACTTTGTGAATTAATTGTCACTTTAGGCTAAAATGACCAAATTTCACTCAAAGCTCCCAAGTCAAAGTGAAATTAGACACAAAGTACACAGTACAAGGTACAAAGTGCTTCCCTCATGTATTTAGAAGCTCACAAACACAAGGGGGACCACTTTCCAAGGTACCCAATTCTCAACACATCTACCATTCCTAGGTCCCCAAACTCAGGTCTTGTGGACAGTGGGACATCATCATTTTCTTTCTTCCTCTAGAGACTTGTTGGCCACAAATTTTAGCAGAGTCACACAAATGAGTTCTCGACATCGTCCCACGGCAGCATAGTTGGGCCCTCTTAGCCAAGGTCACTTCCTAGAGGACATTATGAAGCTTAGCATTACCACTTTCATAATGATTGACAGAGATGTTGGCACCTACCTTAATTTGGACTGTTGCTATTGTGTTGCCGCTTGTGACTCGGTTGGCTTCTTTTGCTATTAAGATGTTTCTACCTATAGAATTTTTGTCTCTACTACATGGTGTGGGGTTGAATCATTTGGGTTCACCCCTATTAGCCTTTTGGTTTTGATCTTTCTTCTTTTCTTGTCTTTGTGTGGATTCTCTAGGCACTCTTTCCACTGACCTACCTTTGTCACTTGTGAACATTAATGTAATTTCCATTAGATTTTCACGGAGAAGTGTATAACAGATTAATTGTGTCAACGTTTCAGACCTCAAGATAGCTTCATCATTAGGATGATAAGAAGTTGACACAGTTAAGCTGTTATGCGGTCCTTCATGAAGATCTAATGGACAGTACAGCAAACTGCATAAGCTTGAAAGATAACATTAATGTAATTTCATTTATTTTATTTCATTTTTGTCTTGCATCGAAGCGCTAGAAGTAAAAAATTGAATACCATGCTTGTCCTTACAATTGTTGTTTTTCTTACTTTTCCAGAATATTGTGAATCCCAATCTTGGCTGACATAGTGAACATGAATAAGATGTCAGCAGGGTAGAGATTTACAAAATAAGATAGTCTGAATAATACTGAGAAGTAGGGTGTTTATATAAATAATTCAATGAAAACGTTTGATCCTGTTATCTGGTTGTTGTTCTCATCCTGAAATCTGTTTTCTTATTGGATCTAGCATTGATCAGTTTCACCTGCAAAATACAAGTTTAGTTATTCTAAATTGGCTGGTTTGTTCCCGTTTGTATATTTTTAACCAGGTGGTAGCTTTAGTTAAGATGTTTCCTGTATGAAGGCATAAATACTGATTTGTTAATTTTGTAAATGAAATGTTCTTTATGGTTTTCACTTATTTCATGATTTTGAAGTTTTTGAGTATTTAGTTTTATGTTATCAAATGTTTGCAGACATGTTACACATATTTATCTGTTGCCTATCATCAAGTTGAAATTGACTTCAATATGTTACTTATTTAAGGATTATTTATAAAATATGATGTTCCAGAAGCCCATTACACATAATTATCTAAGCAAATTCTGCAACTATATTCTGTCTGGAAAAATCTATTATTCACTAAACAGGTCTTGTTTAGTTAGCAGTTAGCTGATAGCTTTTTTGCACATTTAAGCTAGGCTTAGGCCTTAAACTAATAGTAGTTATAAGTGTGTTGAAGTGGATGATGCATTTTTGTTTGGGAGCAATCACTGTTGTCAGCGGCATGTTCTAAATTTTTTCTTCATGGAGAATCTTTCTACACCATTATTATTTATGACTAAGTTTGTCTTTGCTGATGTTTTCATAATGTTCACAAACAGGCTTTAAACCAGTTTGGCATTCGTATGGCGGACAGAATGAAAGAACTAGCCCACTTGTGGGCAGCTCCTATTTATGAGAGATTGCTTAACTCTGATAGACTTGAGAGAGAGTTGGCAGTTAATTGTCTTCAAAAGCTGAAGTTGATTCTTTTACCCCCTACAGCACTCCTTGCCAAGGTGTGTGTTTGGCCCTTCATGTTTATTTCTTAAGTTTGTGCTTCATGAAAGCAAATTGTAATGATTAATGGGTGTGTCTCTTGATAATTTTTGTTATTTATACAGAAAGGATTCTTTCTTCTACAAATGTTTTATTTGGAAAAAGTATATTGTTAAACAGTGCAATTACTCTCTACAACAATGGTATTTCATAATAGTAAGGGTTGAACTGCATGCCAACTACATTTAAAAAGTTTTAACGCTTTAGAAACTTAATGATCATTGTTGTCGTCTTTATTCACACCTTGGGTAGCGTGTAGCATGGAAGAAATCTTCAATCCACTGACTGTGTCTTTGGGGGAAAGTCTTGAGTCAAGGTGCTGTCACCTGATCCTCAACTCCTTCATCTAGGCCAACTCCTAGCGAAGCCAAGGGGGGGTAGTCCCTAATAAAAGAATCTAAGGCTTGAAATAAAACTAAGCACAATTATTGTTCTAGGAGTTTATTGGAATCAAAAGCAAGATAACAACTTCTCTAACAATATATATGACACATAAATGAAATTGCTTATAAGAAAGATAAAGTACTTCAACACTAACGATATAGACTATAAGAAAATGCTGGTACTTGGAAGTAAATGATAAGCAATATGAAATATAGACCAGTGCCAAAAGTAAGGTTGCTACAAGATAAATGATAATGCTGCTGTATGTGTTGTGTTGCAAGTGCTATTGATGAATTTTATGAGCTGTTAAGTGAGTGGATTTATTGTGAAGTGGCTATTGTGAGTGTAAGTCCACTTATAAGTGTGAAGTGTGTGTGGAGAGTGATGACAATAAAGGAAATCTAAACTAGATATAGCCCTTTGGAGGCTATCCTCCAAATTGGATGCAAAGAACTATGTTGGAGGTCCAACGGGGAGAGTATCCCCTTGACTTCACATGCAAGTTCAATACAATAAGCAAGTACAAAGAGTAATGCCAGAGGTCCAACATGGGGAGAACCAAGATCTCAAATATATATCGTCTGACTTCACACGCAATCCTTTATGTATTGTCCCAATAAGAACAATAGCAATTATTGGATTGTCCTAGTTAATACTAAATCAGCAAGGACCAGTCCTCGTTCTGGGTGGAACCTTACTCCAAAGATCAAGCCGAAGCTCGCAGAGGAGGGGTCAAGAACATACTAAGGGAAGCTGGGGGGATGGTTTATTTCAACTTGAAAATGCAGAAAATTGAATTACGAAAATGAAACTAAACTAAACTGAACTAAACTGAACTAGAAAATTGAAATCTATTCTAAGCTAATCTATGAAAATGAAATCTAATCTAATTGTTTTGTGGTGCTGTCACTGGTTTTATTATTGTTTTTTATCTTTTTAAATTAGTGAAAATTGAGAGCATAAGCAAAAAAGGAAAATTTGTCAATCAAACAAAAGGACACCGATCTCCTCGGGGGGGATGAAGATTGGGCACTGTGTAGCCCATTGGTTTTATTAATCTCGATTACAATCTTTTTGGGAAATGCTTGTGGTCCCTTATATGGAACAAAACCTCTAAGCTTGCAAGTTTTTAGAAATGTTAAGCAAAGAGGATAGGTGCTTCCGGGGTCTCGGATGATCCAAATCCGCCAAAATTCATCGAAATCTCCCCTTGGCTGTCCGCAAACCTGCAGAAAACAACAAGGTATTGGGGGCAAAAGATGCCCAAAACTGCTTTGGAGGACCCTACAAAATATGCTAGATATACAAAATTTTTCAAGTAAAACTTACACTAAATTAGTCAAAATGAGCCTAATAAAGCAAGAAAAAGGAGAGCCTTATTAATGATATTGTTTGCTGTCCTAAAACAATAAATACAATATCACTAAGTTTATCCAAATGATCTTTAAAGCACTATAAATAGATTGTACCTTTTAGCCTTTAAATTTCTCTTTTAAAACTAGCTAAATGATAGATTATGCAAGTTAGATTTATTAAAGAATAAGACTTTATAAAATGAGGTCTAATCTACTTGCTTTTAACATGCAAAGGAAAAGATTCTTTAGATCTAACTTGAAATACAAATTTAACCTTGCATGTATGAAGTAACCAAAGAAATAATAGTTTAAAAAGTTTGAGAAAGAGAAAGAGAAAGGATTTGCTCAAGACTTGAATCCTTGGGCTATGGGGTCTTTTGAGAAATGGTTGAGGGACTCTTGCTCCACAAAGATCTTGAAGATGAGTGAAGAGTTGAACTCCAAGGCTTCACCTCTTCAAGTTTGAGAACCTATATGCTAAGACAACTCTTGCCAAAAAGTTTGTTAGGCATATAATTTCCCTACAATTGAAAGTTAGAAAACATGCATATTAACTTACATAAACATGAAATCTAAATTTTCAAGTGTAAAGGACAATAAGACAATACATAAACTAACTAGTTTAAACAAGTCTTACATCCAAAAGATATGCTAATAAACAAGAAGAACAAGAGAGCTAATCTACAGTTAGCTCAAGCACAACATAAGCAATGAACATCGACACAATGAAAACCACCCACAATGGACCTCCAAAGTCTTTCTTTCTTCAATTCTCAAGAGATTACAAAATAGTAGCATTACAATGCAAGTCAACTTTCCCCAAGCTCAGCTCCTTCTGAGGAGGGGGGTCGCCTCTCTTATATAGCTTGAGAGGGCGTGATGTTTCTAAAGAATGAGGGTGAGTCATCTCAAGTGTGATGTTTCTAAAGAATGATGGCGAGTCATCTCAAGTGTGAAAGCGTGATGTTTCCTTTCCAAAGCGTGAAGGGAGATGTCTCCAAAGGGGAAAAGCGTGATAAATAAGGAATGTGTGACATCCGTTCTTGGGATCTCCACCTCATGACAACTCACTCCAATCATGATGCCTTCCACTTGAGATAACTCGTCTTTACTCAAGAAGACTAGAGATACATGGAAAACATGTCCCAGACATGTTTCCTTGATTTAAGGATTACTAATTTTTCCTTTTATTTGTCTTTTATTTGACATTTGTTTTGAGAGAAAATGACTTTAAGTGATTAAATAATCACTATTTTCCCTCAAAAAGGTAATACTTAGGTAAAGTGGGTATTTTGAGTCTGAAAACGAATACCCCCAAGGTATATAATGCCTCCTAGTACCACGTTTTTTAACTTAGGCATTATTTAAAATTAAAATATCTCGTTTGCGGAAATTTTTTTATTCACTGAAAACATTAAAAAATCCTAAGGGGGAATTAGCGCAATTTCCATAAGACTAAAAAATGATGACTAGCATGGTAATATACATTAGACACTAGACTTAGACATCCTACTAAGTGTTAGAATTTAAAATTTTCTAATTACACAATTACAATTACTTAATCCAATAGCAACTGTAGTAGGATCACTAAAAGATAGACAATCATAGATACAATAGAACACAAAGATTATCCTAGGAAACCCTCGTGTGGGAGAAAACCTAGCAACCAAAATCCTCAATATAGATTCCTTCAACCAGTACAATGATGCGCTATAGCTCTCCAAGAAAGACCAAGACCAAAACACCAAAAGAACCAGTCTCCAAGACTTGTGCGCTAGACCTTCTTATGCGCTCCAAGATGCACAAGAGAAGTGTGTGAGTGTGTGTCCAAATGAGAGGAACCTATCCTCTATTTATACACAACAGTATCTCTTGAAGGGACATGACTCTTGATCTAACTAACCCATAAAACATGGTCGAATAGCCACAATGGGGCTTTTTACAATTATAAGTAAAATACCAATAATATAATAATTTCTGTTGAAGCGACTTGTACAATATAATTATAATAACCTTTTAAAGGTTTGACTAAACCAAATATACAAGAATATATTCTGTAGTTACACCAAAAATATTAACACTCCCTCTTAACTAGGAAGGTATTCTTTCCAGACATAGACTCCAAGTCTGATACCACATGATCTCACATCCATTGACTGTTGAACATGCGAATCTATACATCCTCTGATATCCATAGTGCAACATGACTTCACCCCATGCAACCAACGTTCGTGGGTAGCTCTCAATAGCTACAACATGTCCCCAGGACATCCACTCCTCGCGATGCATCAATACTTGATCAAGTGCACTCCTGTCTTAGTGCCAACCCTTTTTCATGCTAGATGAGACCCACAAGACTTAGTGCCAACCCTTTTTTATGTTGGATGAGATCATGTGGTATCAGACTTGGAGTCTATGTCTGGAAAGAATACCTTCCATTGACTGTTGAACATGCGAATCTATACATCCTCTGATATCCATAGTGCAACATGACTTCACCCCATGCAACCAACGTTCGTGGGTAGCTCTCAATAGCTACAACATGTCCCCAGGACATCCACTCCCTGCGATGCATCAATACTTGATCAAGTGTACTACTGTCTCAGTGCCAACCCTTTTTCATGCTAGATGAGACCCACAAGACTTAGTGCCAACCCTTTTTTATGTTGGATGAGATTTTTCCATACTCAGTGCTAGCCCTTTTTCATGCTAGATGTGTTCCACCTGTCACTCCCTCTGAAGAGGGACCACACCAAGCTTGTCCCTGAAGTACTCGAACTTCGTTCTCGACAGCGGCTTGGTGAACACATTCGCAACCTGATCTTTGGTAGTCACGAACTAGAGCCTCACTGCTCCCCTCTGTACCATATCTCTGATATAGTAGTAGTTGATCTCTATATGCTTTGACTTGTCATGGAACACTGGGTTCTTTGACAACTTCATGCAACTCTGGTTGTCACACCAAATGCAGGTCGCCTCCAATTCGAGACCAAATAACCCAGACATTAGTTTCCAAAGCCATACTGCTTCTCTGCTCGCTGCACATGCTACCACATACTCAACTTCAGTCGTACTGAGTGCCACACATGACTGCTTTCTGCTACTCCACGAAACCATACTGGAGCCAAGACTGAAACAGTATCCAGAAGTGCTCTTTCGGTCAGGAATATTGTCAACCCAATCTGAATTTGAGTATCCATACAATCCAAACTCATGGTCAGATCTAGACTAGAGACCATGATCTAGAGTACCCTTAAGGTACCTAAACACATGTTTTGCTGCAACCAAATGAACTTGTCTGGGTTGTTCTAAATGCTGACTTAGGGTGTTCACAACAAAACATATATCCGATCTTGTGTTCGTCAAATACATCAATGAGCCCATTATTTGCCTGTATAAGGTAGAATCCACAATCTCTGAAGTTGTATCCTGCAAGAACTTAAGATTTGATACCATCGGGGTAACCATGGCCTTACAGTCCAACATCTCGAACCTCTTCAAGATTTCCACATCATACTTTCCTTGATTTAGGAAAATCCCATCTGATCTTTGCCAAACTTCTAGTCCCAAGAAGTAGTGCATCTTTCCTAAATCTTTCATCTCGAATTCTGTAGCCAATTTTCTCTTACATTCAGTGATGAGCTTTTCCGCACCTGTTAGAAACAAGTCATCTACATACAACAATAGAATCATCGGTTCACCATCCTCAACCTTAAAGTAAAGGTTAGGATCTGCACTGCTCTTGGTAAAACCCAAGCTCATCATAAAATTGTCAATCCTACTATACCATGCTCTGGGTGATTGCTTCAATCCATATAAAGCCTTCTTTAATCTGCACACATGCGTGTCCCTGTCATGTGTCTCAAATCCAAGTGGTTGCTTCACGTAAACTTCCTCTTTTATTTCACCATTCAAGGAGGCTGTCTTTACATCCATCTGGTGCACCTTCCATTTCATCATAGCGGCCAATGAAAGTATAGTCCTGATCAAGGTATATCTTGCTACGGGAGCAAAAGTTTCTTCATAGTCAATCCCTTTCTTCTCAGAGAAACATCGGGCCACAAATCTTGCCTTATATTTATCAATATTGTCATCAACTGCATGTTTCGTCTTGTAGATCCATTTCGAACTCACCACAGATTTTTCCTTTGGTTTGGGAACCACATCTCAGACATCATTTTGCATAATGGATTGGTATTCCTCTGCCATGGCATCTTTCCATATTTGATTTTCTGCAACCTCTTCATAACTGGAAGGTTCTGCATCCATTATGTCACACAAGCTTGTCATGTAGCTGGAATACGACTTCGGCTTCTTACTTTCCTTGAAAGATTTCTCTGGGGCGCCAATTCTTTCTGCATCTCTGACAAGATCTTGTGCCTAAGCTGGTCTTCTCTTGCGAGAAGGTATCTCGGCTGGTTTCTGAGGTTCTACCATGTCATGATCCTCTGGAATGACTTCTTCTGGTTCAACTTCCTCTGGAACTTTAGGAAATTCATTCTCTTCTTCATGTGCCTCTTCTGCATGGATCTGTTTGGATTTACTGAAAGCTGCATTCTCATCGAAGGTTACATCTCGACTGATCTCAACTTTTTGGTGACCGGGAATGTATATCCTGCAAGCCTTCGATGTGTCATTGTAACCAACAAATATGCCCTTCTGTCCGGAAGGGTCCAACTTTGTCCTCTTTTCCTTGGGGATGTGAACAAATACGGGGCAACCAAATATTCCGAAATGGATGACTTCTGGCTTCTCTCCTGAAAACATTTCATCAAGTGTCTTGTTTTCAAGCACCTTGTGGGGACTTTTATTCTACACGTACGTTGTCGTCTTTGTTGCTCCTGCCCACAGATGCATAGGAAGATCTTGATCATGGATCATGGCCTTTACTGCTTCCATGATTGTTCGGTTCTTCCTTTCAGCTATTCCATTCTGCTGAGGGTTATAGGGAGTAGAAAGCACCCTCTTAATCCCAACTTCCTTGTAATACTCCTTGAATTCTTCTGAGGTGAATTCACCTCCATTGTCTGATCGCAAGGTCTTTATTGTTCGCTCTATTGAGTTTTCTACCAGAGCCTTGAACTCTTTGAATTTTCCAAAAACTTCATTCTTAGCTTTTAACAAATAAATCCAAGTTTTACGTGAATAATCATTAATGAAAGATACATAATATACATACCCACTTAGTGAAGTTGTCGACATTGGTCCACATACGTCTGAATGCACGATGTCCAAAATTCCTTTGGCTCTGCTATCACTACTGGGAAAGGAGTGCTTCACGTTCTTGCCTTGTGCACATCCTTTGCACACACCATCTGGTTATGCTTGGATATCTGGAAGACCTGTCACCATTTTTCTCACAACCGGAAGAGCTTTGTAGTGTAGGTGAGCAAATCTCCTATGCCATAGTTCACTGGGATTCACAATATCATGAACCATTGCAGAGTTTGAAAGTCCTTTTAATTTGTAGAGTCCTCCTTCAACTCCAATCACTACTGCATCATCAAGGGTCTTCCCTCTAGGCCACAAAAGAACTTGACCATCAATAAATGCTACTCTAAATTCTTTCTTGTCCAATGTTGAAATTGAGAGAAGATTCTTCTTTTAACTTGGAACATAGAGAACTTCCTTCATCTTCATTGGCTTGCCTGAGTTTAACTTGTAGGAAGCTTCTCCAACACCTTTGATTGGATACTGATAATCATCACCCAATTTCACCTTGTGAGGTGAATCTTTATGAATAAGTTTAGATAAGGAGTCTTCATAGCCTGTCATGTGCTTGGAAGCACCATTGTTTAACAACCCAGTGTCACTTCCATGAGTAACAGTACATGTGAGGGCTGAGATAAGAACATAATCCTCATCACTTGATTCATCTTGCTTTGCAACCTTCTTGGGAGGCTTATCATCTTCAGCTGTGTGAGCCTGATGCCTCTTACTTCCTTTCTTATTATTAATTTCCATAATGAGGGGGCAATCCCTAACAAAGTGTCCCTATTCTTGACAACAGTAACATATGATCTTTGAGGTGTCTCTTTGACCCATCTTAAACTTCTTAGGTAAAGAATGCTCTGTGGTGAACCAACCTGGTTCACTATGTAAACATCCAATATAAATAAGACAGTACACAATAATCCATTAAGGATAGTAATTATGTTTAATAATAATTGTATAAGAATGAATAATATATGAGATGATTACAAATGAGGAATGAGGCCTTGTATGTATATCCCGCACATGGGTGCCCTTTCATAAGAGGCATGACCTTTCATATGTCATGTCTCTTCATAATTAATTATTAGTTATTAGTTATTTATATTTACATATTATATATATTTATGTTTGTTACATTGCCTTCCCCTTAGAAATGCTTTGTCCTCAAAGCATGTTTATGGAGAGTCTTACTTCTTCGTTCTGGCTTGCAATGTCTTGGCATGACTCTCTGTTTTTGGTGTTGTTAAGATTGATGATACCAGACGATATGAGCGACGAAGAGTTGAGCAGAATTGTCGAATTGTGAAAGAGTTTGTCCACCCTAGTTCGATCTTCTGCAATACTGGGTGTTTATAGGGTTCTCGTTTTGGATAATATTGATATTCTAACTGGTTAATATATCTACTCCTATGATTTGAATGTCAAGAGGGAGTTCTCATAATATGATTTCTCCTTATCATACTTGTAGCATTTTCTTCTTTTGACTTTGAAATATGATTTTCTTCATGCGGCGATGTTGCCTTGTTAATGGCTGAATTTTGATTAGTAAGTTTACCTGGATCTTCCATTGTTTGTACTCCAACATCTCTATATGTTTTTTCTTCAACTGGATTGGCATCTTTTTGAACTTTAATGTCTAGATTTTCAAGTTTCTCTTCTTTCAATTTTTTGATTTGTTCTAGTAACTCTTGATTAAGGTTCTTCAAGCGAAAATTTTCTTCTACTTTCTCTAAGAGGTTCTTCTTGAATTCTTTTTCGAGATCCTCCTTTTCTTGTTCTAATTTTTTTTCATATTGCTTTGTAACCTTAGCCTTATTGATTTGGGCGAGTAATTTTTTATTGTGGTTTTTTAAATGGGTAATTTCTTCGTTTTTTTTTGTGATAACTTCGTTAAATTCTTTCTTCGTCCCTTGCATTACTTTTTGATTTTCTTGAAGTATTACTTCTGAGATATTGTTAAAGTCTTCTGGTGTTATGGAATCTGGCGCCGATGTGGTATCTTGTAATGTTATCATTTTTTCCTTATAAGGGAATGTCACAAACTTTTTCTCTATGTTTAGCATGAAGGTACCTAGACTTTTAAACCAGGGTAATCCGATGACGATGTCAACTTCTTCTTGATACATAGTTGTAACATAGAATTGAGATGTATACTCATTCATCAATCGTCACTTGTAACTCCTTAATTCGAAAATAATCTTCTTTTTCAATTATATCCGGCTCTGAAATTAATAATTGATTTGCAAGATCGATATTTATGTAATTTGTATTATAGTCCAAGCTAATAACAATGTTTATCTCTCTTCCTTGAATATTTCCTTTTAATGTCGAAAATCTGCAACATACGGTTGGAAAACCTTCATAAGTAAATCTTCCTTTCGTCATTTTCAAATTATCCCTTTTATCTTCCATCTTTTTCGAATTATCCTTTTTATCTTCTAACTTAACCCTTCAACGAAAATTATACTTCACCCTTATATATATATATATATATATATATATATATATATATATATATATATATGATTCTTTTTACTTTATAACCTCTTTTTAATAATACTCTCCCCTTGGATTTTTTTCCTTGTCCCTTTTTTAATAAAAAGTAATTTAATATGAACTTTTTGACTTTATTTTACTTCAGATATTGATCCTTTAACTTGAACTCCCTTTTAATATTAATAATTTTTTTATATTAATACCTTTTTATAGATATTTTATTTACCTCAAAGTTCATGAAATGTATTTTTAAAAAAACTTGTATCAATTAATTCTCCCTTTTAAAAACGTTATTGTGGGGTCTCTCGAAATTTAGAAGACCGAAGTATTACCGTTTTGATATATTCGCTCCTTGATGTAATACAATTTTTTTTTTTATATATTACGTATAGTCTATAAAATGTTATTACATAATCACAACTGTTGTCAAGGGTCACGACTTATTTTTTTTCTGGAGTAAAGTAATATTTCGTTTATTTCTTTAATATCAACAGCGGAATCCTCATAAGCTCTCAACCTCAACGATAGGACGTGTTGGCGATTGAGCGGAGGAGGGTCTGTCGAAGGTGTGACGGGGTCTGCGGACTGGGGGTGTCGGGTGTTGTACTGTCGAGGGAGTTGAAGTGGGTCCCTGGGGGTGTGTCGGGGTCGGAGATAAGAGCTGCGGAGTGGAGGTGTGAGTTTGTGGGAGTGGTGGTGTGTACCTGGGGGGTTTTGCGGGTGTGTGTTGGGAGGGTTTGCTGGGAGGTGACGGGAGAAGGGTGCGTGGAGGGGCGTGGATGGGAACAGACTACGGGGCGGAGAGATGGCGTGGGCTACTGGGGAGGGAAGGGTTATGGGAGTTACGGGGAAGGTTATGGGAGGTTACGGTGGGGTCTTTTTTATTATTATTATTAT
>JASDQU010243568.1:55035-72026 GCA_032191745.1 Picea mariana
GTGAACCAACCTGGTTCACTATGTAAACATCCAATATAAATAGGATAGTATGCAATAATCCATTAAGGATAGTAATTATGTTTAATAATAATTGTATAAGAATGAATAATATATAAGATGATTACAAATGAGGAATGAGGGCTTGTATATATATCCGGCACAGGGGTGCCCTTTCATAAGAGACATGACCTTTCATATGTCATGTCTCTTCATAATTAATTATTAGTTATTAGTTATTTATATTTACATATTATATATATTTATGTTTGTTACATGCTCCTTTTTGTTCTTTCCTTTCCTGGTGTGGGCGGCTAGGGCTTGATCTTCATCTGCCATCTTTTCTTCTCTTAACGCTATCCTAGCTTCTTCTTGGTTGCAATCTTCCCAAAGCCTACTGAACTTGGGAAGCTTTTTTCTTGAACAAATTCCTTGGATAAATGCATCCCATGACTTTGGGAGGCCATTCAAGGTAGTCATCACCATCTCTTCTCTTTCTACTGAGTCACCAATGGCTTCTATCTTCTCCTTGATTTGATTCACTCTTGAGAAGTAGGAGTGAATGATTTTTGAGTTCTGCATTTTCAGATTCTTCATTTGAGATCTCATAGTCATTCTTCGATTTATGTTGCTTCCCTCAAACAGACAAGTTAATGTGTCCATCATTTGCTTTGGAGAAGATAACGATGATACATGATGGATAAGGTGGTCTTTAATGGAGTCTGCAATAATCCTTTTTGCTCTCACCATGTCCTTATATTTTGCCTTAGTGTCACCTCCTTGAGGTTCTTGAACCTCTTCTATAATTAACTTATCCAGTTCATGTTCTTCAAGAAGGAGGGTTACTTTGTACTTCTAGGCCCTGAAGTTATTAGCTCCATCTAGCTTCTCATTGATCTTTGTCTCGGTAGTCATCTTTCCTGGAACCACACAAAAATATGACCAAAATTAAAAGATTGAACTTACCAATAGGTGCACTCTGCTAAGGAGAGTCGTTTGGTGGTCTTGCTTTGTAAAACTTCCCCCAGAAACTGGAAAAACGTCAACCTTAGGGTTTGGGTGAAACCCTAATTACAGCAGTTGCAAATTGGAAAACTGGTCCACTGTAAAAGTGCGCTAGGCTAGGGCGTACCTTTTGATGGTCTTGGTTTGTCTAGAAACTGTCTCTAGATTGAAAACGACTCCCCTTTAGGCTTCTAGATCTGCAATTGGCTTCTATTCAGGCTTGCTCTGATACCATGTTAGAATTTTAAATTTTCTAGTTACACAATTACAATTACTTAATCCAATAGAAATTGTAGTAGGATCACTGAAAGATAGACAATCACAAATACAATAGAACACAAAGATTATCTTGGGAAACCCTCATGGGGGAGAAAACCCAGCAACCAAAATCCTCAATATAGATTCCTTCAACCAGTACAATGATGCGCTATAGCTCTCCAATAAAGACCAAGACCAAAACACCAAAAGAACTAGTCTCCAAGACTTGTGCGCTAGACCTTCTTATGCGCTCCAGGATGCACGAAAGAAGTGTGAGTGTGTGTCCAAATGAGAGGAACCTATCCTCTATTTATACACAACCGTGTCTCTTGAAGAGACATGACTATTGACCTGACTAACCCATAAAATAGGGTCGACTAGCCACAATGGGGCTTTTTACAATTATAAGTAAAATACCAATAATATAATAATTTCTGTTGAATCGACTTGAACAATATAATTATAATAACCTTTTAAAGGTTTTTCTAAAACAAATATACAAGAATATCTTCTGTAGTTCCACCAAAAAATATTAACACTAAGGCCTAACCATCGGTACACACTCCATCTTTGGAGGTGATTGAGTGAAAAAACTCAAAAGTTATCATTTGCTTAAACAAAATTTTCATGCAAGATATAATTAACAAGTAGAAAAAACACTCTACAATAATGTACTCATGTTTAAGTCTTAGGGACTAAGCCGTTTACAAATTTCATCATGCTAATTCATCTTATTACAATTCCCCATGAGCGGTATGGAAATGCTGTTGAAAAACTGATGCATGTAGGTAAATTTAAAAATTTACAGCATACAACCAACATACCAATACATCTTGCATATATCAAGATCATTGAAAGTGAGACAATCACAGAGAGAACACAAGTATACCCTTGGAAACCCTCTTGGGGTAGTAAACCCAGCCAAAACTTCTCTTTAGATTCTTCAACAAAGTACAATACCAATACAAGACTTTAGAGTAACTAGCTAGGACTCAAAGGGCTGAAACAATAGCTTTGTTTCAACACTTACAAACTTCACAAATAGCTGAATTAACTCTTATAGTAACAACTTGACAAACTCACCAAAAGATAGCCGACTTTCCTTCTTGCTGTAGCAGAGTTATGGCAGCTTTAACACAGTATTTGTAGCAACATTATACCAACCATATACCAACAAGAATCCAACAACTAGCAACCATATACCAGTAGAAGATTCCAATAGATATCAGTCATATATCAACAAAAATACTTCAGCAAATAAATGCCTTGCCTCGACAGAAGACTCCAACAAAACAAAGGTATGTAAATGTTAAGTGAATGCCCTTTTTTATAGGTTGGTTTCGCTGCCCTAAGCAACCCCCTAAGAATGTATGATAGCTGTATAACAACTGTCATACCTACCCTCCTTTGATTGCCAAGAGTCACCACCTAAAGTTCCCAAGAGCCACCTCCTAAAGCTCCCATGAGCCACCTCCTAATGCTCCCACAGGTAACTTCCTTTGTCTCTTCTAGAGGCTACCCTAAATTGTTGTCTTAGGATTGTATGACAGCTATATAACAACTGTCATACCACCACCCTAAGCTGGCCATTCCAACCGCCCTAAGCAGCCCTGTTATGAACATAAATATACATATAAATAGATATTCATAACATAATAATTAATTAATATTATTAATAATGAAAAGACATGTCTCAAATGCAATGTCTATTGGTTAAGGGCACCCCTGCGTGGGTATATAAGCGAGCCCTCATTCTCAATTGTATATCATCTTATCTATTGATATTTTATACGTTATTCCTACATGGATTACTTTGTTATATTCCAAGTATTTTGGATAATTCTTGTGTCAGCGAACTTTGTTCGTCTCATTTGGTATCAGAGCTTCGTTTTTCTGATCCTGGCCTGTGGCCACTTTCTTTGCAGACTTTGTCTGAATTGGCTTTTAGCCACACAAAAATTTTCAGAGCTTCTCTGATTTAGTTTTGGCCAACCACACTCCATTCAGAGTTTCTCTGATTTTTCTGGGTCTTTGACCAGAAATATAGCCTTTGGCCATTCACTATTCATCTATTAACAATCATTTCGCTGCCATGTCGTTTGAAAAAATAAATAAAAATACACGACTCAGAATATCGAGCTGTGAAACATAAAAGGCAGAAAAATCGTTTGAAGAAAGTGTTGGAAAGATCATTACACTGCTACACGCATACAATTTTTTTTTACAGAACTCGAAACAGTATAAAGGTTAAAATCCGTGAAATTATGCTACACCCATCGTTCAAGAAATTGCCAAAAAGAATCCCCTAAACTAGTTGCAGCTCATATCCAATCTATTCGTCATTACTCCAATTGCCATTGAATAAGACGATTGACCATAAATTGAATTTCAATTGACACCACATTTCAATATTTGAGAGCTATCTTCCGGCTTTCTCTGTTCATTGTGCCAATAATTTTTTATCGCATTGAACAACGAGTGTGTCGCGTCCTCCGAGGAGGAAATTTAGCATTCGACGGTATCTAGAATTGGAAATCACAATCCAAATCACTACTATTGAAGGTGAATACTCCAATTGTCTAGTCTCGAGTGTTATCACAGTCCAAATCACATGTTGCAACTGGTATATATTTGATGTGCCTCGAATTCCAGGCTTGTCGATTGAAAGGCGTGACTCCCCACTAGCAAACCGATTTGTATGTAATGTCGAATTGAAATGACATCTCTCCACGAACCTGCGTACATCAGTTTCTGAACCTGCATACAACTCTCCGATCGTGTGGAATAAATGAAGAATTGAAGGGATCAACTGCTGCCAATTTAAGCATCGTGTTGGGGTTTAAAAAAATAAAAAAACAAACAAATAGATAGAAGCGATTACATGAGATCTAGCTTATATAATTATATCGGAAATATATATATCAAGGGATTGATACAAGATTCTAAATAGTTCAAGTGAAGGAAGGGGCATAATTAAAAAGTGTTTTAAAATCAAAGGATTGAATACGATAACTTTTGAAAGGTGTTATTCAAAGTTATTTATTGCTAACTCAAGGGGCTATTCAAGTTCTTTAAACTCCTAAATAAAAAAGTAATAAATATATTTATATAGATTTAAAAGGAAGAATAAAGAGCTGCATTAAGTGGAAATAAAAAATTATATCTACTTGTGGTGCATAATTGTTAAAAGGATTATTATATTTTTAAAAGTGAAGTGGATCTCAGAAAGTGAAGGATAGTTAAAAGAACAAAAGAAGGGTTCTAAAACAATCTCAATTTATACAAAAGGAGTAAAAGGGAAAGGAATTTTTCTAAAAAGGATTGAAGAAACATTTAAAAATCATTTATTATGGAAGAATATCAAGATAATTTAGAAATACAATCACGAATATTGGAAGAAGAACTAGGACATTATAAAGCGAGCAATAAAAAATTACAGTTTGAAATTGAGAAGGAAAAATATTTTAATGGGTTAACACAGAAAGATAATCGTAATTTCAAAGAGCGTATTCGGGAACTCATTGCACAAAATGAAGAACTAAAGACCGAAAGACAAAAATGGACCAAGACTTACTAGAAAGAGATGAAGAAATATTACGATTAAAAAATCATAATCAAAATTTACTAGTTAAAATCAGAAAGTTAAAAGACAAGAAGCAAGGGAATACAAATTCAGAACAAGAAAATCAAGGTCTCGAGGAGAAATCAACTGAAAAGGAGGAAGAAATCTCCTGCTTAAAGAACCTTAACGAGAAGTTACTTGAACAAATTAAAATCTTAAAGGATGAAAAAAAGGAGAATCTAGAATTAGAAAAAGACAATAGGTCAAAAAATAAGGAAGAACTTTTACGATTAAGACGACATAATCAAGATTTATTAACTCAGATTAAAAAGTTGAAGCATGATATGAAGACTTTACAAGAAAAGCTAGATCGCAAAATATAATTAGTCGATAAGGAAACGATGACAGATCCAATCAACCTTACAACTCAAAAGGAGGCAAATCCAGTTGATGTAAAGAAGTTTTCAAATGTCGAGGTACAGACAAGCCAGAGATATCAAGAAGACTCAACTCCAAAAGTTAATCAAGAAAAAGATGCAAGTATAAAAAGTAAAGATCAAGTTGCAAGGATGCCTTATCGACATCCTAATCACAAAAATCGATACTTCAGCCAATCAATGTATCAACAGAAACAAATAACCGCTATGTCAAAGAATATTACTTCCACTACAAGTGAGGGTCAAAAGAGAAGTGATCATGGGAGTAGAAATGCATCAAGTTCTTTCCAAGAACACTATAAAAAACCAAATCCGCAGAAGATCGAATTAGGATGGACAGACTCCTTCACAATTTGACAGTTCTTCTTAGCGCTTAGAAGATCCTATCGTCTCAGGTTCTCAACGATTACTAACTCAAGAATGAAGAATCACGGGACAATAATTACAAGCTAGAGCAAGAGATAAGTCTTCCATAAAGTATGTTTTGAGGACAAAGCATTTTTTAAGGGGAAGGAAATGTTATGAACATAAATATACATATAAATAGATATTCATAACATAATAGTTAATTAATAAATAGTAATTATTAATAATGAAAGGACATGTCTATTGGTTAAGGGCACCCCTGCATGGGTATATAAACGAGCTCTCATTCTCAATTGTATATCATTTTATCTATTCATATTTTATACGTTATTCCTACATGGATTACTTTGTTATATTCCAAGTATTTTGGATAATTATTGTGTGAGCGAACTTTGTTATATTCCAAGTATTTTGGATAATGCATGTAGGTAAATTTAAAAATTTATAGCATACAACCAACATACCAATACATGTTGCATATATGAGGATCACTGAAAGTGAGACAATCACAAAGAGAACACAAGTATACCCTTGGAAACCCTCTTGGGGTAGAAAACCCAACCAAAACTTCTCTTTAGATTCATCAACAAAGTACAATACCAATACAAGACTTTAGAGTAACTAGCTAGGACTCAAAACGCTGAAACAATACCTTTGTTTCAACACTTACAAACTTCACAAATAGCTGAACTAACACTTATAGTAACAACATGACAAACTCACCAAAAGATAACTGACTTTCCTTCTTGCTGTAGCAGAGTTATGGTAGCTTTAACACAGTATTTGTAGCAACCTTATACCAACCATATACCAACAAGAATCCAACGACTAGCAGCCATATACCAACAGAAGATTCCAGTAGATATCAGTCATATACCAACAAAAATACTTCAGCAAATAGATGCCTTTCCTCGACAGAAGACTCCAACAAAACAAAGGTATGTAAATGTTAAGTGAATGCCCCTTTTTATAGGTTGGTTTGGCTGCCCTAAGCAACCCCCTAAGAATGTATGACAACTGTATAACAACTGTCATACCTGCCCTCCTTTGATTGCCAAGAGTCACCTCTTAAAGTTCCCAAGAGTCACCTCATAAAGCTCCCAAGAGCCACCTCCTAATGCTTCCAAAGGTCGTTTCCTTTGTCTCTTCTAGAGGCTACCCTAAATTGTTGTCTTAGGATTGTATGACAGCTGTATAACAACTGTCATACCACAACCCTAAGATGACCACTCCAATCGCCCTAAGCAGCCCTCTTAGAGGTGCTATGAGGTTGGCAAATGGCATATGGTTGTCTTGGCATAAGGTTGACACTTGTCATGTGTTTGATGCTTGACATAAAGCTAAAAGTATATCAAAACTTTATTTACATGGTTAGTTACAATAGGGAAAATAGCTTCCAAAGTTATATAATTCAACACTTCCTCTTAGCAAGGAAGGTATTTTCCTAGTACCAACTGTTACATCCATTTGTCTTTACTTGGCTATTGACTTGTTTATCCATGTATAATCTAGTCATCAAGAGAAGTTTTGTATCCATAGCTAGCACTGGGATTAGTAGCATCTCTGGTGAGCACACTGATGTCATTACAAGATTTTTATTCACTCAGTTCACCAAGAACTGTTTGTGCAGTTCACCAAGAATTGTCCTACTAGCCATATGCTAGAGGAAGCTATATCGTTCACCAAGAACTATCTTACTCAGTGCCTGTCCTTTTTCATACTGGATGAGTAATCTTAGAGCCAGTCCTTTTTCATATTGGATAAGAATAAAATAAAATAGCCCACATCCTACCTGTCAATGACTTGCCTCGATACTGTCACCAGAATCCCATATGCAACTCCTTACTCCCTCTTACGAGGGACCAATCCAAGTTTGTCTCCGAAGTACTCAAACTTCACCTTTGACAGAGGTTTGGTTAGCACATCTGCAACCTGCTCATTGGTAGCCACATAATGAAGCTTCACTGCTCCCTTTTCTACCACATCACGAATAAAATGATACTTGATTCCAATATGCTTTGATTTGTCATGAAGCACGGGGTTCACTGACAACTTTATGCAACTTTGATTGTCACAACAAATACTAGTAGCATCTAACTCAATATCAAATAATCCTAAAAGTAATTTCCGTAGCCATACAACTTCAGTACATGCTAAACATGTTGCCATATATTCTGCCTCAGTTGTACTGAGCGCAACACTGGTTGGCTTCCTGCTAAACGATGAGATCATACCTGATCCCAAACTAAAACAACATCTTGAAGTACTCTTACGATCTGTGACATTACCAGCCCAATCTGAATCAGAGTATCCTTGTAGTCTGAACTCACAATCTGCATCATACTTGATACCATACTCAATGGTACCTTTCAATTATCTCATCACATGTTTTGCTGCGATCAAATGAACATGTTTGGGTTCAACCATATACTGACTTAAAGTGTTCACAACAAAACATATGTTTGGCCTTGTATTTGTTAAATACAGCGACAGACCAATCATTTGCCTATACAAAGTGGCACCCACTATCTTTGATGAAGTATCACATAATAACTTTGGATTTGTCGTCATAGGTGTAGGTCATGGATTTACAATCCATCATTCAAAATCTCTTTAGAATTTCCACAACATATTTTCCTTGACTAAGACAAATCTCACCTGGATTCTGCCACACTTCCAGACCTAGGAAATAGTGCATCTGACCCAGATCTTTCATTTTGAATTCTGAAGCATGCTTCTTTTTGCAATCAATGATGAGCTTTTCATTTCCTGTTAGAAACAGATCATCCACATACAATAGTAAGATCACCTTATCATCATTCTCAATCTTATAGTAGAGATTGGAATCTGCTTTATTCTTGATAAAGCCCAAGCTCATTAGAAAATTGTCAATTCTTCCATACCATATCCTGGGTGCTTGCTTCAAGCCATACAAGGCTTTCTTTAATCTGCACACATGTGTCTGATTGTCGTGTCTCAAATCCTTGTGGCTGCTCCACATACCAGTGTTACAAGAACTGGACCGGTCATCGAACCGGTCGACCCCAAAAACCGGAACCGGAAAAAAACCGGATCAAAAAACCGGTCCCTAAAAATACATAAAATATTCAAATTTTTGAAAAACAAATACATATTCATGTGCATCCATGTGAATCTTTGTCTTTCCCTTCAACCGCTCTTCTCTCTGCCGAGTGCCTACAAATAAGACAGAGGTTGGTGTGTAGAATCTAGATACACCATTAAGTCACTTGACACGATGATAAAGAGAAGAGTTCAACAGAAGAATTTATACTTGAGTGAAGGGTACATTTTTACTGGGGTCGTGACAGAAGAGTTCAACAATTAATGCCACCAACATCGAGGTACATAAAGGGTATGGTGCCCTTGATTAAATGTCAGTTTCATACCCTCTTACATGATAGAATCTAGTGGAAGCATTGCAATCCTGCTAATCTTGAAATCCTGAAAATCGTTAAGTCTGTTGAATTTTGAATGGGACCTAAAATTCTACTTTCTCCATATGAAGTCCAATGAGGTTGGAACCACTCTCAAACATCCTGAAACAATTAATGGTAATGTTAAAAATTTAAGTAAAAGGATGAAAATGAAAGAGAAAGGAGAATGTCACTTTTACCATTACTTACTCAATGCCCCCAACCCTAATTTTTTAAAAAAAATCAAAAATTACCTTACGTTTGCATTCGCGGGCCTCCTTAGCAAAAAAAACCGGTTCCGTACGGAACCGGTCAAAAGCGGTTTGAGAGGCCGGTTTGAATCGGTTAGGGTCTGGAATCGGCCGGTTTTGCCGGTTCCGGTACGGTTCTTGTAACACTGCCACATACACTTCCTCTTCTATCACACCATTCAGAAAAGGAGTCTTTATATCCATCTGATGTAGTTTCCATCCCATCTTTGCAGCTATAGCCATAGTAGCTCTAATAGAAGTGTATCTTGCCATAGGAGCAAATGTTTCTTCGTAATCTATACCCTCTTTCTGAGAGAACCCACGAGCTACAAACCTTGTTTTGTATTTCTCAATACTACCATCTGCAACATGCTTGATTTTGTATAACCATTTAGATGTTACCATTGATTTTTCTTTTGGTCTCGAAACTATGTCCCAAACATCATTTTTCATAATTGATTGATATTCTTTAATCATGGCATCCTGCCACACTTTCTTCTCAACGACTTCTTCATAACTGGAAGGTTCTGCATCAACGATGTTAGACACAAGTGCAACATAGCTGGAATATAATTGAGGTCTTTTACTTTCTCTGAAATTCTTATTTGGGGCACCATACCTTTTTGCATCTTGAATGAGTTCACGAGCCTAACGTGGTTTTCTCTGATATGTAATCACTTCTGTGGGTGAATCAACAGGTTTTTGAGGCTCCATCATATCATGATTCTCAGGTACAAGCTCTTCTTCTTCTGTATTTGGTACTTTAGAAGATGTAGGTTCCTCATCATGTACCTCATCTACATGATTTCTTTTTGATTTGCAAAAAGCTGCATCTTCATCAATGATAACATCTCTGCTGATCACAATCTTTTTGTATCCAGGGACATATACTCTATATGCCTTTGATGTTTCGTTGTATTCGACAAATATACCCTTCTTACTTGAAGGATCCAACTTTGTCCTTTTGTCCTTGGGAATATGAATATACACTGGACAACCAAATATCCTTAGGTGACTAACCTCTGGAACTTTTCCAGAAAATACTTCTTTCGGAGTTTTATTTTCAAGAACTTAATGAGGACTTTTGTTTTGTACATATACAACAGTCCTTGCTGCTTCTGCCCAAAGGTACATTGATAAGTCCTGATCATGAATCATGGCTTTAACTGCTTCCATAACTGATCGGTTCTTTCTTTTTGCAACACCATTTTGTTGAGGATTGTATGGAGTAGAAAGCTCCCTGTTAATCTCATCTTCTCTACAAAATTCCTTGAATTCACTAGATGTGAATTCTCCTTCGTTATCGGATCTTAAAACCTTTATTTTTCTCTCAGAAAGATTTTCAACAAGAGCCTTAAATTCCTTAAACTTAATAAAGACTTCATCTTTATTCTTTAAGAAATAAATCCAAGTTTTGCGAGAAAAGTCACCAATAAAAGAAAGATAGTAAACATACCTGCTGAGAGAAGTGGTTGACATAGGTCCACACACATATGAATGAATTAGATCCATAACTCCTTTTTCTTTACTGTAACTGCTTGTAAAAAGGCTTTTCACGTTCTTTCCTTGTGCACATCCTTTGCACACACCATCGTGGAACACTTGAATTTCTGGAAGGCTTTCACCATCTTGCTGGAAACTGGCAAGGCTTTATAGTGAATATTAGCTAACCTTCTATGCCACAGTTCACATGGGTTTATAGTACTGTGTACTAAGGCTTGATCTACCTTTCCTTTTAACTTGTATAACCCATATTCATGTATACCAATTATAATAGCATCATCAATATTCTTTACTCTCGACCACATAAGAACTTAGCCATTGACAAAAGCTAATCATAATCCTTCCTCTTCCAATCTTGAAATAGATAGGAGGTTCCTTTGCAAACCAGGTACATATAAAACATTTTCCATCTTCAAATGTTTTCTTGAATCTAAGCTATAAAAAGCATTCCCTATGCCCTTAATAGGATAGGAAGAGTTATCACCTAGTTTCACCTAATGAGAAGAATCTTTCTTAGTCAGATTTGAAAGAGTCTTTAAAACCAGTCATGTGCCTAGAGGTGCCACTATCCACAAGCCATGTTTCATCATAATAATTTATTGAATTAGTAAGAGCTATCACCAAAACATACTCTTCATCTGAATCTTCTTTTCTTTCTCTCTTGAAAACAAGTTCATCATCTTCAACAATATGAGCATGATGTCTTTTGTTTTTCCTCCTTTCTTTGACCTCTTTAATGAGAGGACAATCTCTGGCAAGATGTCCCAACTTTTCACTACAAAAACATTTGAGTTTAGAATAGTCTCTTATACTTTTTTCAAATTTCTGAAACTTCTTCTGTGGAGGATGATTTTCCTTCTTTTTCTTTCCTTTCCTGAAATGGGCTGCAAGAGCTTGATCTTCATCATCACTTAGCTTTTCTTCTCTTGCTTCCAATCTTGCTTCTTCTTGGACACAATCTTCCCACAACCTGCTAAACTTTGTTAACTTACTTCTTGAACAGATTCCTCTTATGAAAGAGTCCCATGACTTCAGAAGTCCATTCAAAGTAGTCATTACTAACTCAACTTCTTTAGCTGAGTCACCGATAGCTATAATTTGTTCATTAATCTGAGAAATTCTTGTAAAGAAGGCATGGATAGATTCAGGCTTCTGCACCTTTACATTTTTGAGTTGAGTCCTCAAAGCCATCTTCTTGTTTATGTTCCTTCCTTCATATAGACGAGATAGAGCATCAAACATCTCTTTGGGAGTCTTGAAGGATGATACATGAGGAATAAGATGTTCTTTTATAGAATCTGGAATTATTCTCTTTGCCCTTATCGGATTCTTCTTGTACTTACCTTTAGTTGCTTCTTCCTCAGATTCTACAACCTCTTCCATAACATAATCTGATAAGTCATTTTCTTCCAGAACAAGGGATATTTTGTACTTCCATGCTCTGAAGTTTACAGGCTCCTCAAGTTTCTCATCAAGCTTAGTGCTTGACATCATCTTGTCATTGTTTTCAACTTCCTTAAAAAAACTGAAATACTATGGTTGCCTTCACAAATCTAATAATTCTCTGTAGAAATGTATTCTTTCAGGGAAGCTTTGATACCATGTTGAAAAACTGATGCATGTAGGTAAATTTAAAAATTTACAGCATACAACCAACATACCAATACATCTTGCATATACGAGGATCACTAAAAGTGAGACAATCATAGAGAGAACACAAGTATACCCTGGGAAACCCTCTTGGAGTAAAAAACCCAACCAAAAATTCTCTTTAGATTTTTCAACAAAGTACAATACCGATACAAGACTTTAGAGTAACTAGCTAGGACTCAAAGGGATGAAATAGTACCTCTGTTTCAACACTTACAAACTTCACAAATAGCTGAACTAACACTTATAGTAACAACTTGACAAACTCACCGAAAGATAACTGATCTTCCTTCTTGCTGTAGCAGAGTTATGGCAGCTTTAACACAATATTTGTAGAAACCTTATATCAGCAAGGAACACCAAATGACTTCAGCAAGAATAGAGTGCTTGTATCAACAATATACTTCAACAACTAGCTGCCATATACCAACAGAAGACTCCAACAACTAGCAACTATATACCAGCAGAAGATTCCAGTAGATATCAGTCATATACCAACAAAAATACTTTAGCAAATAGATGCCTTGCCTCAACAGAGGACTCCAACAAAACAAAGGTATGTAAATGTTAAGTGAATGCCCGTTTTTATAGGTTGGTTTGGCTTTCCTAAGCGCCCCCCTAAGAATGTATGACATCTGTATAACATCTGTCATACCTGCCCTCCTTTGGTTGCCAAGAGTCACCTCCTAAAGTTCCCAAGAGCCACCTCCTAAAGCTCCCAAGAGCCACCTCCTAATGCTCCCAAAGGTCACTTCCTTTGTCTCTTCTAGAGGTTGCCTTAAATAGTTGTCTTAGGATTGTATGACAATTGTATAACAGTTGTCATACCACCACCCTACGCTGGCCACTCCAACCGCCCTAAGCAGCCCTCTTAGAGGTGCTATGAGGTTGGCACATGGCATATGGTTGTCTTGGCATATGCTTGACACTTGTCATTTGTTTGATGCTCGACATAAAGCTAACACTATATCAAAACTTTATTTACATGGTTAGTTACAATAGGGAAAATAGCTTCCAAAGCTATATAATTCAACAATTGTGGTATGAAGAAGAAGAAGGAAGGTGGCCACAATGTTCGGTTGGACTTTTGAACTCTGATTTTGAACAATTTCTTGTTCAATATTTGACGGCTCAACTGCAAGTCCATCCTAGTGCAACTTGGTGGGTAACAATCATGATGATGATGAAAGTTGTTACCATCCACTAAGACCAACGTTGGTCCCAGAGCTTAAGAAAAATGGTAAGGAATTACTGGTTTGCTTTGGAATTTGATTTCTATGGTTGAAAAGATCCGAGAGAAGCTTTTCCTAAATCTCCATAGTTTTGATAAGTTAATAGGTTAAGAAGGTTGGTATTGTTACAAATATTTGAAATTGAGATATAATGTGGACATACAGAGGACTTTCTAAGTTGTATTCTATGAGTGTTTATAGTGTCAGAAATATGTCTATATTCCCAAACCTTTGTCTTTTGAGAATTATTTTGTTTGGGGACTCCAACTTTTTTTGGTCACCAAAGTTGGTGGATTCCTTGTTTATGACATTATGCGAGAAGAATACTTACTGATGATTATATATTGGTATGATGTAAGTTGTTTTCCTTTTGTTGATGCCTTTTGTTCTTTAGATTAATGAGCTCGAAAATGAAAGTGCCTAAAATTCAATTTGAGAAGATGCTTAGTTAGCTTTTCATACCAGGCTCACGATGCTTGTTTTAGGCCATATAAAGATTTGATGATCTTGCATACTTTCTGCTCTTGTCCCTTCACAACAAAACCTTTTGGTGGAGACATGAAGACATTTTCTTTCAAGTCTCCATTCAAGAAAGTAGTCTTCACATTCATTTTATGTTGCCAAGGCAAATAGAGTACGAACGGTAGCCCATTTTGCCGTGGGGGCAAAAGTCTCCTCATAATCAATACCTTCTTTATGTGCAAATCCTTTTTTCGCGAGCTGTACTTTGTGCTTGTAAAGTGAGCCATCTGATTTGTACTTGTTCTTGAAGACCCACTTGCAGGCAATTGGTTTGTTTTAGAGCATCATACTCCTTTTGCATGGCTTCTTTCCACTCACCATGAGAAACAACTTCTTCAAAGGAAGTTGGTTCAAAGTTAGTAGATAAATTCAAATCACAATCATATCATATCATCTACATTAGTTGAATTTGAATTATCTACATCACCTCCATCTTGTCTTGTGGAACTTTTAGTTCCTGTCTTTTCGACCTCATTAGGATGAACACTTTCAAGTGTTTTTATAAACCATTTTGGTGGACCTTTCTGAGATAGTCCGAGTTGCTCAGTTGATTGAGATGGTGTTGAATTCTCATCAAGATTCAAGTTTCAACCTTTCAATCCTTTCAATTGTTGATTTTTCGGATTCTCAGATCTGATAGTTATTACCTTGTGATTTCAATACAAAATTTCCTTTCATGCCACAATTATCATAGAATAACTATACACTGAAAATATCAACTATAACAATGTAGTGGAAATAACAAGATCTAGAAATATTAACCATGCACAATAGACACAAGAACACAAGAATTTATCCTGGGAATCCCAATCTTGGGAGAAAACCCAACAACCTTTCTTATAGAAGAATTTAGTCCAAGCTATTACTAGTACATCACTATCAATAGATCAAAAATACCATACAAAGAATGTCCTCCCCATGCCTAGCGTCTCTAAGAGCTAGTGTCTCACTAGAATAGCCAAAATACAACCAAGAGAGAGCTTCTCCATGGCTAGCGTCTCTCCAAGTGTGGCACAATCACCAAGATAGAAATAACTCCAAGAGATAACGAAATACCACTATTGCAACTAGTGTTACCGGAAGCTCCCCCCCCGCTCCACCCTCGGAACCTCGCTCCGAGCGAATCCTCCATGGAAGCTTCTTCGGAAGTCTGCTTCTAAAATCCGGAAGCTCGGTTCCGGATTTCGGAAGCTCGCTCCATGGTGAAAAATGGGCGCTTCCTAATGAATCTTGTTGGCCTATTGCTTTATTCTTCTATTTCTTCAACAACATTTGTGGAACTTTACCTTTGCTCTGATTCTATGACTTAAATCTGGTAATCGAACACTGTGGACTATGCTAAAAATCTGTACTAAATGCTGTTATAGAGTTGCTCTCATGGTATGTTATAGAGTTTCTCTCAATGGATCTTACATTGGCTCTGTTTCTATGACTTCAGACTAAGGACTTAGGAAACTACCCTAGCTTAGGGGAAACCCAATCTTGTAGATTAGAGTGGAAGTGCAAATTACCTTAAATTGATTAGCACAATTAACCCAAGAGACCAATCTTGTACTTCAAAGATGTTGCAAAAAAATGTGACTTGGAGAGTTACAAAATGGTTTAGTGACAGGAAGCTCCATGGGGTGCTTCATTACTTTACATGTCAGTCTATAGATGATAGATTCATAGCATTTAGCAACTAGACTCTGTAATATCCCTGATCCCGCTGATCAAGATATTTGCTACTGATCTAATGTTCTGTCTCGCAGATCTGATACACTGGGGGTTTCTGGATGCGTTTCAGTTGTGTGTTTGAGATATTTATGGTTATTGCAAGTGCATGTTGGTTATTGCATGTGCATGTTCCATATTTATGGTTTAAACAGTATATAAAGGATGCATGCGGAAGTAAAGAACATCAACTGCCCAATAACATGTATTATGTGACTCAAGCATGGAAATACAATAGCATACTGGAAATATAGGACATAATCGTCAGGTAGATCTCATGGATCGTCACTAGAATACCAACGAATAACTTCAAAATACCCGTGATCAGAAGATGATAGCAGATCTGATGCATGCACGGATAGATCGACAAAAATATGCAATTCCGGAGAAGTACGGTAATCGCTACCAGCTGGAAAACTTGTCCGAAAGAATAGACCGCCGGAATGCGCTGGAAACTGCTCCAATAGAAGTGCCCTAGTCTCTAGACTGAAATGGATGACTGTCGGATCTCGGATCTGATCCCTGAGGCACTGGATCTGGACCTCTGGGGGGTTTGCGCACCTCCTGGGACACTGGATGCGCCCCAAAGGATTCCACCAACGGAATTTGATGCTATATGGCTTAAAACGATAGTCTCGCCAAATGCGGAACTAGGTCGGAAGTATTTGCCTGGATCTGCTCTGATACTCTGCATGCAACCCCAAATGTCTGTCCGGAAGAGTTGTGCCCTAAATGGCTGGATGAGGTGATATGCAAGATTCCATCGTCAGAATCCGACGATAGATGGCTCAATAGAAGCACCCTGGATGGATTTCAAATGGGTTGGAAGGAAACTGCAATCTGGACACGGATCTTGTGCAGCTCTCCAAACCCTCAAACTGACTTGCGCCCTCACTGGCTGAGCTGCGCACTCTGCAATGGATACTTCTGAAAAGTACGGTGAAATACCTGGATGATATCTTCGATGGGCTAGGGTGTGTCTCTCAACATCGAAATCGATCAATGGTGGTGGTTTCCTCCAGAAATCAACAAAACAGTAAGGTCGTCTCTCTTCCTCCTCT